>VOMN01021161.1:0-16113 GCA_014899125.1 Orchestia grillus
TCCAACAGGATCGAAAACACAAACACACCGAAATCTGCGAGCCCGCACTACGTTTTCGTGTTCGCGGAGAGTTTGCGAACACCAAATTCGCTCCAAGGATTGATAGTGTGGACGGGCCTTTATTAGACTCTAAGCGTTTCATTTTATTGCTAATGTTATTCCAAATCGACAAGCCACGTTTCGCTTTTCAGTTTTTCACGGCTTTATGTGAAATTGAGTATTTTTGTGATATACCGAGGAATTCATTTTCAGAATGAGGCTCTTGACGTTCTTTAACACTAGCTGTTTTTTTGTATCAGTAGCTAAATTGAACTAAAACCAACTGCGGACATTATTCTCTTCTTATTCGTGAATTGAACGTCATTTTGGTGCCGTTGTTGGTCTGGTATTTGAAAGAATAAAACCACTTTGGACCTGACGCCTGATTTGCGTGACATTAATGAAGCAATGTACTGCGCTCACACTTCCTGGCCAATCTGTTCTGAAGACATTCTTTAATAATGGGGCATCTAAGGGTACCATAGCTCTTCACTAATTTTTCAATTAAAATTATTGGAAGGTAGTGGTTGAGTAAACTTACTTTTTATTAAAGTTCTCTTACTCACCTTTCAACAAGCCTCTTCTTAACGACGCATAAATTACTCAAACTCGCCGTCTCCACTCCAGCGACTGCTTTCGAATATTGAAGCGATCTTTTCCGGCTTTTGGTGCCATGCGTGCGTTGCGTTTTTGAAATATGCGATGAGGATCATTGGGCCTCTGCAGCCGCTGCCTCCCTCCAGCTCAGCGTGGTCTGCCTCGGAGAGACCTATCACATAGGCGCCCTCTCTCCCGATGTAGTGAATTAAAATTGTCTTTATGGGGGAATTTTGGTTCGGCCTACTTTGATTTGCTCATAGCATCAACTTATTTAGATGTTTTTGCTCTGGAATTCCACATGAGATGAAGTTAAGAGTGCGATGCGTGAACGCATGAATTGAGTTGTGGTGAAATATTTCTCGTGGAAATATTTCTCTTTATATCTCTCGTTGAGAGATTAAGCGAAAGAGAAAATTTCCGACCATTTTAAAGCAGTATTCGAGTATTCCTTGAGCTCTGCTGATGCACAGTAATGTAAGCTGGAAAACGACTGCGATGGACTGTGCACAGGATCAGGAAAATATCTAATTAAAAAGAGCGCGATATGCAAAACTGTGAGATTGAAAAGTAAACGTGTAATTCATTATTATTATTATCGTGACGCTTTCAGAGTTCTGTGGCCACGTGGATACCCGTGAATTGGTCAT
Organism: Orchestia grillus; assembly: GCA_014899125.1. NCBI lineage: Eukaryota > Metazoa > Arthropoda > Malacostraca > Amphipoda > Talitridae > Orchestia > Orchestia grillus. The sequence continues at coordinate 1,287 of VOMN01021161.1, forward strand.
AAATGGACGTGAAGCATGATGCGGACGTGGCGTTGAGCAAAACTCAACACGGAAGAATTTATTCTACTAGGCGTTTATTACCGTGTGGGCGCGAGTGACCCTCTGGTGAACATAGAAGGTGCTTCCAACTTCATTTTACGATCTCCCAACTTTCGAGGTTCAAGACTCGGCTTAGTTGCGGCCCGCGTCTGCAGGAAAATAAGCAGCGGGTCAACCACTTCAGTTTTTCAGCCTCGGCTCCAGGAAGATTTCCATCGACGTTCTCGTTACTTTTTACGTCAATCGAAAATGCCCGTTTGCCTTCAGAGTTTTACGACTTCGCTTGAGGGATCGATGGCTGCCAAAACACGGTGTCCGCCAAATTTAGGTTTATTACGCCCTTTTGGCATTGACTTGGTAAAATTTGTTAAGGTTGGCCCAGGTTCTAAGTGAGCTTTTTTTCTCTTATGAAATTGTTTTTTTACTTTGCGCACTTTTGTTGCTACTCCCAGTATTGTGCAGCTCGTGAAACCAAAATGGAAGTAGGACTGTAGAAGAAAATGTTCAAGAGCGCTCTAATCAATGAGGTCGCGTGTAATTGAATTGATAGTTTTCTGTAACGTTGGATTGAGTAGCAATTGTTCCGCCCGTCAATCGCTTCTTCAAAATTTAGAGGCGCATCGGTAAACTTGAAACCCTGATATGATGCATTCTACGTTCATACTTCTTCTGAAAAATCTCCATTGAAATTGAGTGAGCCTGAACTTGAGATCTCATCTTCATTTTCTTGCAGCATTGAGCTTGTTGTCATTGCAAACTAATAATAAATTGAATCATAAATCATAAAATTCATAATAAATGATACTCGAAATAAATGTGAGAATAATCCAGTTATCTGTAACATTCAGCATTAGTATTTGTTCCTTATTTTAAATCTGAAAACTTCCCAGTGAATTTGGTAGTCATTTTTTGTATAGAAGCTTCAGCGAATGTCTTGCTATCATTTATTGCGAGAGAAATTTCCGTAGAGCTTGTATTCGAAACCAAGTTCAAGCAGATTCTGCTGTTTTATTTATTTGAGCCGTTGCTTGAATACAGGTTTGTGTAGTGAAGTATCTCTGAAATGAAGTTTGAAGGCAAACAACAGCCGTGACGTCGGTGTTACTCAGAGGGAATTCGATATGTGCTGAATGGATATGCACTCTGCGTGTCATTTAATGGAGGTTCCAACTGATGAATGTACAATGACTTCAAAGTACTTGAAAGTGAGGAAAAGAAAATTGTGGGCAATTTTGTTATAAAATTTCCGCGTTTCAAACATTAAACAGCTAATATCTCAGAAAACAACTTTTTTCGTAGTTTCAAAGAGACAAAAGTGTTTAGTTTATTACTTTCTTGTAGGTGTGAAATTTTGTACCTCTTTTTCCCTAACACTTTGTTCATTTAGGTATAATTTGCACAGATCGATTTTTTCTGCCGTGATTTATGAACTCATCAACGTCAGGGACTCTAGCGCATGGAATGTAACAGGAACTAGTTGAAAACAATGTTAGATATCTACAGAAAAAGTTTTTAATGCCTGAACGAACCACTAGACAATACTACATAAATATTCATTTTTGAGGTGCGGTGAAAACTTAAATACTTATTAGTACCCTTATCTTACATTATTTCTCTTTTCATTTACTGAAGACATTTTTGCCTTCAGCTTCAGCCGACGTCGAAAGCGTGAAAGCAAGTCGCTGTGGTGGGAGCCGTGATCAAAAGATGGAGAGCGGCTCTTGATGTCAATTGATCATTCAGGGGCACTTTTTATGGGCTCCTCTGCATCTTTCTCAGCAAGGTCGTTGCTTCGACGTAAGCGTGCGCCATGGGTCATTTTGTCACTTGCTGCTTCTTCTGGTTACTGTGGAAAACCTGTTGCCGAGTAACATCCCACAGGAAGGGGTTGTCTACTGTGAGCGTGTCGTGGGAGGCGTTCACGCTAGTAGATACCCATTTGAAAAGCAATTAAAATTTTTTTCCGCTCAACTGCTATAAAGCCATGTTTAATTGCTATGATTAGCTGTTGCCTCTGACGTACATGTGCGTCTCAGTTGATTGTGCTTGGGTTACAAGTGCTTCCATTTTGTAGAACCACTGAGATAAGAAGTATTGCGAATTAAATGCTTATTCATAATTACAATTACGGTGGCGTGGAACAACTAAATCATATTTTATGGTGGTCGCGAATGTGACCACTGTCGTCGACCTCTTCTGCCAAGCCCTAAAATGTGACGTTAAGCAATCTGTCTTCTCATTGGTACCCTGACCAAGAGATTCATCGTAATATATATACTCTGGTCACTTGAATTACGTCTCTTGATTTGCTTTCCCATACTGACACACATGCCAGCGGCAGGTTTACTGGAAAGCTTGTCTTTTAGCGAACCTTGATGACTTAGCGCTCTAATAAAGTAAAGTATGATGCCTGAGCTGACTTTTATTTTTTAACACTTTCGTTATTAACGAGTCATGCACGAACGACAGCTGAAGATTCACTCGCAGCACATCTCCGCTCGCATGTGAGAAACGTAAACCGTTTCAGAGAAGAGGTTCCGACCCCTTGGTCCTAACTGCTATGCAAGCAATTGGGTCTGGTAGCGAGCGTGTTGAGATACCTAAGTTACTTGAACTAACTTTCGTTATTTAGGTTTTATAAACGTCCTTTTGGATTAATAATTCTAACATTGATTCAAAAATACATATTTTTTATAAGAAATCACTACTGAAACCAAGAAATAATATATGAAAACGGTATTTTTTGTGCGCCTTGAATCTGAATTCTTGTAACTTTTGAGTTGTGGCGCACTTCGGCGCCACGATCTCGTGACCCTTTCATATCGGAATTTATTCCTCACTGAAAAGTAACGTTCTTCATTGTTTGATGTTTACGACTTCCAATGAATGTTTGAATAAAAAAAGCATAAATGGGTAAGCTTCAGCAAACGCCTTACGCGTCAAATTCCTTACCAGTAGTTCAAAAGTAAGTTTAAGTCTATTGTGCTATAAATAAACTTGAAATTGGCAATGCTAAATTGGGCAAAAATCTTTGCCACTCGGCATTGGTCGCTTGAAGGACTAAGAGCGTTGCATACTGCCAAGCTGGTGAACCGTTTACATTATAGCCCCCTATAAACTATCGAACTATAACCCCATACTGCACTACTATAACCCCACAGGAGGGTCGCTACTCTTCGGGCTGTCCTGAAGTACTTACAGAGCACGTAGTCCTCGATGCACATGTCCGTCGTGATTGTCGCGCGCACCACTTGATTTGTGCTCCAAGCTTTTAGTTCCACTTGCTAGATATATCTGCTCTAAGATCAAGAGCACGTGTTTCTTTAGGAATTTCTAAGAATATTTAAGAGAATTCTCTAGAATGTTTTGTTGAATTTTTCTAACGCTCCCCAGCTCGTCGCGCTCCTGCTGTAAAGTGGCGATTTAGGAAGTGTACGGGCCCACGCTTGGAGCCTCCAAGGAGCAAATATCTCACATTTTCGTGTGAGGGGTGCGCTTATTTTCTTTGAAATGTCAGACGCAAGGACTTCATTTCGACAATGATTTACCTTTCCTACATTGCGAGCATGTAAGTTTTCGTCTGATGTTCCTCCCTCAAGAATGGGCCACTCACCATAAAACGAGGTGCTCTTGTGCTTCTACTCATTCTTTAAAAAACAATGATTCCCTTTTTTCGTCAGACTCACGTTCGTACCCGCAGCTCTCCAGAGCCCAGGCCTTATTTTATGTATGCGACTTCCTCGGAATTTCCGAGTTTAACGAAGCCGCGACTCTCGGGCTGAGGCTTATTGGTGTCTAAAGGAGTTCGTGTTGTCGTCTCCTCTTGTACGTTCTAATTTCGCTCTGAACTTCCTTCGTGTCACGTTTTGCTGCGGCCGGCTGCTGTTCCTCGCATGTTCCTCGGCTGAATTTGGACATGAGCCTCTTCCAGGGCGCGCCTAACTGCCATCAAGTCTGTTTGGCCTGATTAACGTTGAGGCTCGGCTTTGTGATACCATCCAAATTGCTTAATCCTGTAAAGTAAGCTAATCCCCTTCATCTCGCATCACATTACGGGCTGTTGAATCATTTCGGTAAATTTTATGCGAAGAATGCCGTCCTGATAGTTCTCTCGGGGATGTTTTATCTGTGGTAGATCAGATTTAAAGTGCGCGTTTTTACGTGGAAGTGGAGATACAAGACACTCTTTGTGCGCTAGATTCCTCTTATAATTCAATAGCGGGACTCAGTCGTCACGTCTGGCTTTTTTAGGTGAGCATTTCGACAACTTTTCTCATTAAAGAGCGAACTGAGCTGGCATCTCGACGCTAAAACCCCAATATCTTTTCTATTACATCACCGTCAAGCCCAGGCCTGTCCTATAAGATGCAATTAAGGGAAGACATGCCCACTCCTCCAGCAAAAAGTTGTGAATGCTTAAGAAGAAGGAAACGAAGTTCCGAGTTAATGGTCCGTATAACTCGCGACTTAGCGTTAAAGAAGCAAACCTGAGAAGCTTCTTATCTCAGTAGCTGAAATTTCTCTCGTAACGAGCTATAAACCATCGAATTTTACCCAAGTTTCTCGAGAGTTAGTGAATTATCTTATTTTTTAACGGTTTATCGTCCATCTTTACTTCATTAACGAGTCAGTGTGTTTGATAATTTTACGGCAATTTCGTACATACACAGTATCTTAATCTTGATATGAATAATATTTAGTCTTGAGAGACCTTTCTTCCTCGCTCGTTGTAACTTTTGCTTTTAAACATGCGCTCTTCCTTCTCTATAGTTCTCTTATTCCTTGTTGCATGTATCATCTAGTGGCAGTTTTTACGATTACGTTTTTTTCTTCAGTATGTTTACGGTGGTGATATTCATTGATTCGTAGAATGATGCACGAAAGCAGGTTGAACCTTTCGTTTAAGTCTGGTGCTCGAGATTCTGTGGGTGTCTATTTTATAATATAGTCGACGTGATGTATAATGTACTCGAGATTTTGTACCCGAGGTTTTGCAATTGTCCGATAATGCATGAGGTTCGTAAATGAAGTAAAGAGACCGGTAAGGGTGAGCTGGATCTAACGACACCGGTGCGCTTTGACCAAAACCGTCGACATCATCAACATCTGATGGGTCATCAGTGCGAGCGTGAGCTTGTGGATATAAGTAAGCACACCAGGTCCCGTTGTGGGCTTTGGCTTTGTAACCCGGTTTTTCCTACTGCATTTTGAAAATAAGTAAGAATAATCACGAACGAAGGTGTCCAACCATTTTTTGTTTAAGACTTTGGCATAGTGCGACTGAAATTTCAATAACCCTTAAGGGGCTTAAGGAGACAGAGTGTTGTCAAAGACTCATGTTTTAAGGTGGTTCAAGGTATTTTCAGTAGGCCGAAACCCGATTGAAGTTGAGCGTCGTACCAGAACGCGTTCTACTGCACGAGTGGATGGAAATGCAGGAAAAATCTAATTTGATGTGCCTTCTGATCGGCTATTGGGAGTTTGAATGATCGGGGTAAATTTGAATTTGATCAGGGGCAAGTCTGTGCAAAAATCGTTCCGAAAAAGCATTTCACAGGTTCGAAAGAACAGCAGGGCAGAAATAAGTTTCGACATTTATTGACGGCTTGGAATTGACTCTCATTTCCAGTAACGTGTCATCGCTGGGGACGAGACTTAGATTTTTGAACGTCACGCGGAAGCAACTCAGCAGAGCCATCAATCGCTTCCGGTATTATCACCACAGTTTAAAAAGCCAGAATGAGCTAATCAAAGGACAAAACAATGGTGAATCGCTGTTTTGATTGCTATGGGATCGGCCATTAAAGAATTGTGCCTCAAAGCCACATATCAAACCAATGTTCTTAACGATAAGTTCTTGAGAGACCCCGGAAAAGTCATTCGTATGAGGCTGAATATCAAGATTGACTGGGCGCTGCAGCATGACAATGCGCCTCGCCTTGACTCGATATCAAATAGTGAAATTTTGGCATGTGAAAATATTTATTTGGGGGACTCCTCCTTATTCGTTAGGCTTGAGCCCTCGTTACTGTTTCCTTCTTATAATGTTAAAGATTCATTCGAAAAGATACCATTTAGCGATATTGGAGAGTATTGAAAGCGATATTGCAACCAATCATCCAGAGTCTGTTCCAGTGTACGAGTTCAGCAATATTATGAAGAGCCTGAAACTCGTGTATAGCGTTCTGCTGAACAGTTTCCTTGGACACAGCGTGGAACTGTAATTTTAATTAAATAAGAAAGTTAAATAATATTAGTTTCATTCCTTTACTTACAAGCTCGCATAACATTTTGTCTCATTTCATCGCTGGAGAAACCCTTGATACTCTATGGCAAAGGTTTGAAATGGCAGTGTAAAGTATCTCCATGAATATCATGTTCTCTTCTTAACGAACTCTTCATTCCACGTAAACACGTTAACGCACGTCAATATCGTGTGCGTGTCTTAAGTCAAAATTTTCAACAATATAATTTGACGGTTTCGAGCGTGGGCTGCTCCAGCACTTGGTGCACTAGCCGTCTTCAAGCTGGCTTGTTAACTAACTCAGCTACTTGACCATGCACTTGTTCATTGTTGCTGTGCTAAGTTTTAATACTCTCATGTTATCGAAATTACTTTAGGCATTGCTGCAAATTTGAGTGCTGTAAAATAAATGATAGAGCTTGATAAAATTCTAAAGTGGCTTTGAAAGTTCCTGAGATCAATTTCGTAACTCTGAATACGCTCTACAGCCTCGAGATCTGCTGTGGTTGTGTACAAGCCTGTCCCTTCCGTCTCGGATCACGGATTCGTTCTGGGGAAAGTAATCTTTTGTAATTTCCTTTGTATTTCAGTGCGTTATTCGTGCTAAAACACAATTTGTTCCAAGGCAAGTAATCTTTTGCAATTTCTTGAGTATTTTAGTGCGTAGTTCGCACTTTTCTGAGTGAAAAAATGAGCACGAAGAGTCTGTGTTGGCCATAGCGGCATGAGCCTTTGATGTCAATCAACTCTATCAGGACCACTTTCGAGAATGAAAGACATTAGAAATCATAGTTTAGCCGTGAATGATTGTTTCGTTCAAAGCTGCGCTGAGTATGCGTGCAAGTACATCAAATATGAACGACTGGTGATGCATTATGTCGTTCATTGAAGAAATCAGTTGGTCGTTGCACAGTTAAAATAACATCGGCATGAGGAGCGGATTGGACGCGTGCACTGCTTGAAGAGCGCGTTGCCTCAGGAGCTTTGTTCACGACTTGAAGGTTAAGCGAAAGTGTATTTCTACTGCCGTCCTGCTGGCATTGTTTTCCAGCGAGTCATATGGAAGGCTTCGAATATATATTTTCTTTCTTGCATCGCTACAAACGGAATCTTTATCAGTTTTTGGGAGAATTTTTAAGTTGTTGTATTGGTTCCATTTCAGCCAGTGAGCATGGATACATGTATCCTATCGTAATTTAATATAAAGGTATTCGTATCGTAGTCAACAAGCCTACAAATGTGTAATTAATTACCTGAAGCACCACACAGGCTTAAAATCTTAGCCGCGGGTGCAGGTTGTGGTGTTTACTTGTCCTGTGGGTGCATCTTCCAACTCTGATGTGGTAAAATGACTAACAATTCCAAACAAAAATGACCAGAAACGCAATAGTTCAATAATATTTCATTGCATGTGCCATCAACGGGAGCATCAAAATAAAGTTAGGATACGTTAGGATACGCCAAATAATAAGCGTTGATTTTGGCTGAAATTTCGGACATGCTTTTCAACGAACTTTTTCTATCAATACCCATGAGGAAATTGGAAAACCTTGTTCCCAAACATATTTTATTATCAGCATTAATAAATCATCGTATGCAAAAGTATTCAACACTACTTGCAAATATTATGATCAAATGTGTGCTTCACCCTGTTTTTCTTTCTTACTGATGTGAATTTACATTTCAACCGATCACGACATCGCGTAATTCTGTGTCTATCATTTTTGACTGCGTGATAGTACTGCGCAGTGTGGAACGTGTGTACAGATGAGCTAACTTGAGGAATTACCCCCTCAGAGGGCACATGATGGGCCTTAGTTTATGGGGTTAGGTTAGTTAGGTTCGTCTATCCTACGCTGTCACACCAGAGAGACACAGTAAATGTACCTCAGCTTTAGCTACGCTTTTGGGACTCCTATCTTTCGGACCCACTTTGCTTCTTTTCGTTTCTGTGCCTTCTTGAACGATTAATTTTCATATTTTCTTCCTCTTCTTTCTTAACTTATTGTTTTTACGAGCAAGGAATCTTGTGTGGGAACACACCTGTCCGTAGATCTTACATTTTCTAAAGTCCATACTGAATGATTCCTTCTTTTCGCTCTCTTTAGATCACACTTCTTGTGTGTGGGGAGCTTTAAGCGAATTAATAATCTGCTATAATCTCGATGAATTATCAGATGGTGTGCTGAAAATGATAGTGGAGTTTCCCAAGGAAAGAAAGGAACATTGTAAAATGATTGCCGCAGATCCTACAATGCTTGAAAGCACTCCTATCTTGTTTATTGTGTGTACCTGCAATGCACACTTTTTCCTTGTCATTCCTGTCGTCACCACTGCAAACGACAACACAACAAATTGAAAGGAACGCGTAAAAGCAGGTGCTGAACTAGAATTTATGTTTACCAATGCAAGAACATTACGTTCGAATCGAGTGAGTTGTCGATCGATTAGATTATCTTGCTCGTTACTGCAGGAGAATGCGGCGGTCAACTACAATTTCGCTAAAGTTCTCGTTTTTGCCTGCACTGAAGCGATGTTGGCGAGATGCTCCAGGCAGAGAGCGGCGCTCCGGTCGCTATCTTGAAGGAAGCTGCGGTCGGTAGAGGCGAGGGCGGTCCCGTTTATCAGCACGACCGGCCTTGCTTGGCTCGAGCGGTAAAGGAGTGCTTTACTCGGCCACTTAGAGCCCATCATTGCGCCTGATAAAGAGCGATGGCTCTTCTTTTTTTATCCGTCTGCTGCTGCTGCTTCTTCTTCTTCTTCATTTGTCTTTCTCTCGTCTGTGTGCCCGGTTTACGCTTTCCGCTCTAATCATTAGCAACGAAGTAAAGAAATCGAGCTCTTTTTACGAACGCGAATAGGAAATTGAAATTCATGGGAACAACTCAGAGAATTCAATCCGTATCCTGTAAGAAAAAACTTGCTTGATAGTGCAAAATCTGAAGGGAGCTTCCAGCGACCGCACACTGATGCGATAGCAGCGGACTCGAGCTCTTGCATTGGTCGATTCCTGTGGACGCCGCGGTCTCCACTTTAGCTTGACCCATTAATGCATGAACTTTATTTCTCAATAAGTTGTGCTAATTGCGTAGAAGCTCGTCCTTAGTAGGTCATTTGTGACGGGAATAAAATTCCAAGAGAAAATGTTGCCCCGTTACTGAATTAAATTCAATCCCGTAAAGATCCAGCGCGAAGTCGTGGAGTAAACTGAACCTACGTTAACAAATGAGCTAGTTTTAAGTCGCTTTTAGGTTCATCTAAAAGTTATTAAGTAGTAAAATGTGAGGGCATTGTATAAACAATTAGTTATCCATTGCTTTGGCCTGCTGTTATCGTACTTATTTAGTAATGCTGCCCCCATTGCTGCCCCCATTTGATCATAGATAATGATCAAATAATTGAAGATCCATGGCATCGGAACAGAAATTAGAGTGAGAATCGAAGGTTAGTTGAAAGGTAAGTTGATCTGTTAATTAGAAAATAATTAAGTTTAAGTTCCGTTTGGGGAGCCGCGTCTCATTACGGTGCTCTTCGAGTATGTCCGTGCGCCATAAATTAGCCGTTATTTACATATTAATTTGTCTGTTTCAGCAAATGTTGGAATAGTAGGTGGTTTGTTTCTTAGCTTATTTTATATTTGCTAATGTTCATCCTGTGAAATTATGGAAGCTACTTTTCTTAGCGAGCTTGTATCGAGACGGGATTTTTGCGTATCACGAAAACAAGGAACATACTCTTCACTTACATTTTATCTCCATATGTACACCCATATCCTATTTTTTAAAGTCCGTCTTGATTATTCTTCATGCAAGGGCGATGTTACGTCAGGATTTACACGACTGGGAGTGAATTTTCTGTACATACCAAGAGAATTGCATCACGTATAAAAAATTTAGATCCAATAACAACATGGCCCGCGAGTCGGCGGAGGTGCGTATGAATGTAGAGCAGACTTGGGTAATCAATGTTCAAATACTCCAACATGTGCTGCGGTGAACTCCAAATACTCTAACACGCACAGCGGTGAACTCCAAATACTCCAACACGCACAGCGGTGAACTCCAAATACTCCAACACGCACTGCGGTGAACGGTATAACGCCATAGAAGCTTGAAAATATTGCAGTCTCCCCGTGTCAAAATATGCTCCAAACTGCGACGCTCGGCAGATCAGCGTCTGTCGCAGGGCTTGAATTTATCGTTACGAATAGCAATGAATATGCATGGTAATTGTCCTGCAGTGCTTTGGTTCGGGGTAATATTGAATTGTTAGCGAAACGCTCAGAGGGACGTCAGAGAATTGCTCGAAATTAATGGTCTTCAAAATCGTTTATATTCGTTGAAAAACGTTGATAAACGCTCGAAAACGTTGACAAACGTTCGAAAACGTTGACAAACGTTCGAAAACGTTGACAAGTGTTCGAAAACGTTGACAAGCGTTCGAAAACGTTGACAAGCGTTCGAAAACGTTGACAAGCGTTAAAAAACGTTCAAAAACATTGACAAACGTTCATAAACGTTGACAAACGTTCATAGACGTTGACAAACGTTCATAAACAGTCGTATGTATAGAGCATCTGAAAAAACAAGGCGATTGCAACAATCGCAATAAAGGTAAAATTGCCTGATCTACAATTAAGCACATAGCAACCTCGTTGACTTCGAGTAGAGAAGAGTGACAAGAGCACCATCTTGGCGGTAAAAGAGGTGCAGATTTTTTTTTTGGCGAAAATCATAATTTGAAATCCCAGTATGTGATGTACTGTAAGCTCAGTGAGTGTTGTTAATTGTAGTTAGCCGATATGAATATTTTCAAACTTTAAGTAAGAATGTCTCGGCTTTGACAATGAGAAGTTGAGTCCTAAAAAAATTGTTCATTGCAGTAGTGCTCATCTTCGGGAATTGGTTTATGTACACAACTGAGGAACCCGAGAAATGCTTCTGTAAAGAGGACCTGTTAGATAGAGATCACCTGTAAATTAGATGAACACCTGTCGGGTAGATGAATCAATAAACTGAAATTTCAACCGTACAGGCCTCTTAGTGATTGGGTACTCCAGTTGAAAGTTACTATTTTAGAGTTTAGGATAAAAATAACCATTATAGTCACCTTCCAGGTGGGTGCGAGAAGCTTATGGTATGAACAAATACGTACAGCTCGATTACGGCTGACTGGTTGTCAGGGAGAAATTTTTATGAGAGTTTTAAGAAATCCACCTAGATCTGGAGTGCATATCTCGAGCTTTAACATGTGAAGGACATATGAAGTTCAGTTCATTTAAAACGTTGGAAGATGAAGCAACGATATGAAGATATGGTACGAGCGGGAACTAGAACACAAGCGTAATGTACTCCTATACTATGCGTTATATCAAGCGTTTACATGCTTACACTATAAGCGTTGGCACAGTGTTGCAACTAATTATTTCAAATACAGATTCACACGCGTGAAGGTGTTTACATATTTCTGTTGTTGACGAATTTTGTTTTCATGTCCCCGAGCAAATTAGTCTTTTAGCCTTATTGCCTGTCCTGGGTCATGGCTTACTTCCTGGTTCTCTATCATGAAGTTCGTTGTTGATGGATTTTCTTATAGTCCCAAGATTGAATTATGTACCTCAAGTCTGAGATAAACATCGGATTCCTTGTTGGATCGCTCGACTGTAATCGTCTGAGGTGTTTGTAGCTTCTATTTCACTGTTGGGAAGCCCTTTTAATTATTTTGGAAGACTGACGCATTGCCAGATTCTGGCTCCTTGTAAATGATCTGTTGAAGTAGGCAAAGCTCCAGTTGTTTTTTAAATCTCTGCAAAAGAATTCCCTTGCTCAAGAAGTAATATCGCTTGATATACATTTTTCAGTCAGATTTTTAGGTATTTTTAGAGTGTTACTTGGTATTTTCTTGGGAAATCTAGAAAAAATGCAGTTGCAGCAAATTTTTTAACGCACGTAACTCAAGATGCAAACATGAAAATACCTAATTTTTCGAAATAAAAAATGTTTAAAACTTGTTTCGGAATGCATTAATGGTATTTTATTATGCCATCTAAATGATTTCTATGAAATAAAACGATTTTTGATTCGCTTCATGATATTGTTCAGATTTGGTAAGTACTGGGGAGAAACCATTTTTTGACTTTTTCTCGGAATTTTCACGAATAAAATAACGTTGAACAAAATTACTCAAACCTAATAATTAGTGAATATTTCAGCATTGAATTACTCCTCGTATCGAATTTCGCAGGAAAATGAAACTGCTTTTCGCCTTCTGCGTACCTATACTTTTGATAACTTTTTATTGCTTTATTGATATCTTTTCATATATTGTGAGGGTGATGTCCTGTACGAAGACAACATGCGAAATTTTACCGAGTATTTTACAATATATGAGCTTGGTTTTCCTGCTTCATACATTTAGAGCATGGTTTTCCGTTTCGAGATTGATTTCGTATTTTTCATCAAAAAATGAAATTATATATGTACGGCGGTTAAACAATAATTTTGAAGTCTGTCATGCAAAAAATACAAATGGTTAGCGTGTGTCTTTAAAAGATGATAATTCAAAATCTTTCAGATTTCTGTCCCACCCTGTGGCTCCTTCTCTACCATTTGTGATATTATTTTAATTATCTCTATCTCAATTATTATCAATCGATACACAATTTCTGTCATTCGAATAACTCGCACGATTACTGTCTCGCTCAGAATATTTCCCATTCCCTACAAAAATGATGCGTCAGTGTGAGCACGTACACCCACCACGTTCACACAGCTCACGACAATGTTAACACGTTGTTAATAGCTACTTTCAACAGCTGCTATTCAGCTACGTTTAAATGCTATCGTTGTCTTTTACCTCTGATATACATGCGCAGCTTCGTTCGTTATGTATGGGATTTACAAGTGCTTCCATTTTGTAGAACTACGACGATGAGAAAATTGTAATTCAAGTGTCTAATAATACCAACAATTTTGATGGCGTGGAAGCACGAAACTTAATTTCAAGTAGGCAGCGAATGTGTTAATTTACGGCGCCTCTCCCCGTTTGTGTACACGATTTCAGCTTAATGACGTCATGCAGGGCTTTCTGTTTATCTTCTCCTGAGTCAGGACCGCTTTGTCACTGAAGTTTGTTGTGGGGTTCAATTTCCTAATTCGTTAGCAGAATTAATTACCCGGAGAGCCGGTGTGGCGCTCGAGGAACTTCCTACAAAAGTGTCCTAGCTGTTGTGACATCTCATTGATATTCTTCTAATTTTGCCTGCAGAATTTTAAGCCATCCCAGAGGGGAAGTTCCCCAGAAATCCACTTCTGTGGCATTAGTTTCTGTAATTTGATTTTCTACTCATACAATACGAGTGAATTTTACAATTAATGTTACCGTACTCGAGTGCCATCGAAGACAGCGATAGATTTTCTTGGCCTCGTACGCTTATGAATTTCCGATCTTTGTTTCTTTGTTGAAATTCATTTTGTCTTTGAAATTATTAGAGATGAGTGTCAGTGAGGATTCCATAGAACGGATGTAAAAGAAAATTCAACCAGAGGGTCCTAAGTCATAAATAGGCAAGAATTGAAGAAAAATTAAGTTTTAAAATTGTAATAAAATTCTTCACTTGTCTGACACCTCATTCACGTCTTAATGAAACGACGTTTCATTTCCACCTCTATCATTAATTTATAAGCTAATTGGAGACGAAATTCGAGTGAACATTTGTTGAAAAACGTGTCGCAGCTTCTCAGTTAGCTTTGACGGCTTCAAGGGAATGAGACTGAGACTTTTAATTTGTTCGAGCACCATTGAGACACAGACGTCGAGCCCCGCTAATTCAGCGCTTGGACCCCGAGCGTCTACGACCCTGGAATCTCACACGTCAACTCTCATGATGTTGAAATCCGATGATTTGTGTTTGGAAAAATGGAATTTGAAACGGAAGACTCACAAGGCCATCTAACGATTTTAAAAATATTGGTCATGTCTTTAAAGATTTATTGCACAAACTACTGGGTAAGTTTAACTGAAATCTCTACTGAGCAGAGTTAGGAATTTAATATTGTTCTTGTCTTCAAAGATTTCTTGCACAAACTATTGGGTAAATTTAATTGAAATTTTTGCTGAGCAAAGTTGGGAATTTCAACGGTGATTGTTTCTCAAATGTGTAGAGTGAGATGAGAATTTTCTAGTTTATCAAAATTGTACGTATAGCTAATTCAGTGGATGAAATTTTCTTGGAATCGTTTCAATCTAAAACGAGTGAACTTTTTCGACCATTAATTTCAACCTGCTTACTCTAGTTTTGTTACCGTGCTCTCAATATTCCTTTATATAACATTAATTATAAATGGTTTATGTACGCTCATCAGAGTATTTCTCTCGATACGATTTGTTAACCTCATCAAAGAATAGGTGTAGTAATCTGTGTGAGAAAATTAGTTTCATCGTTTAACTATTCGAGTTTTTACAATTGCTTCGTTCAGTTTTAACACAGGTTTTATTCAGAAAGAAAGAAAGAAGAAAGAAAAACCGTTTATTCCGATATCATTC
>VOMN01021162.1:0-10556 GCA_014899125.1 Orchestia grillus
AACTAAAGTTAGTTACAAGTTCATGAAAACTCTGAAGACCTTCGTAAACTCATGAAATTGGATTATGAATTCCAGATGCCTATCAATTGTTGCACAAAAAACTGTCGCTGGCTACAGCTTTTGTGAATTAATGACTCATAAAATACGGTGTCCTACTATATGGACCCTAATATATATATATATATGGAGGATTTTTGTACAAAAGCACTTCAGTACATAATTTGGAATCCAAACGTAGAGCCAGTTTGAATCATAGTCGAGAGGAAAAATTGAATTATGCAGAATTTTTACTCTAACAAGCTGTGTTGTCTTCACTTTTAAAATTGTTGTTAGTATCTAGTTACTAAAATTTCTATTGTGTGTACGTATTGCTCTGCTTGGCGTCTGTTGAGCTTGTACGTATGAAAATGTGTGCGCGAAAGAACGCAACGGTCTTTGCTATTGTAGATTAGTTTCAAGCTCAGTATATTGTTCACTCAACAGAAGTCAATCACTTCGAAACGGAAAATTTCACGACGGCAGATAGAAGAGGAGTAAATTATAAAACTTCCTATGTACCGATAATTATTGCGTCATACAATACCAGAACAACATGCTAAGCAGGTGTGATCAATCAAGAAATCACCGTTCTGGTCAACTAGAAGTGCCCCGAATCTGTGTCGCCATTGAAATGCTCTTTCTTGACAACGTTCGAAATAGTTCCACTAGAAGTCTCGTCGTGTGTACACGCCGTGATTCCCAATCGTATTGCACAAATGGCGTTCGTCTCTTCCATGCCAGGAGCAAAGTTGCGTCTCCAATTGGGTTATTTCCTGCCATTCTTGTGGTCGGAGTTGCGACCCTACGCTCCCATGTAACCCAGAGCTTGCCCAACGCCCTCCCTCAGTCACAACAGCTCCCCTTTCTTTTCGCTTAGACGCTAAAACGGCTCTGCCAAAACAAGCTTGGGTTTGAGCAATGCTCGTCAGTGAAGGTAAAGACAACGGCAAACATTAGAAAAGTGTTCTTTGTGGGAAAACTTTGTCTGAAGCTGGTGTTTATCCAATGTTAAGTCGTCGTGGAAGTTTACCTTTAATTTTGAGGAAATACAAAATAAACACTGTTTGACTTGCGAGTCTCATTTATACTTGTACAGAATTTCAAGACATTGTGTGCTTGACACTATTGCTCAGACGCTCCTTATTGCTGTAAGTGTACCATTACGCAACGTACAAATCTACATAACTTTATGTCTCATTTTTCATTTCCCACTCAACTGTTTTCCCGGCATATTTCCTATCGAGTTATCATAACATTTCTCATTCTTGACTTTTGAGTTAAGTACCTCAGATCATTCGTAATTAAAGGAACCTAAGGAGCGCTCTGACGCGCTACAGTTAGAGCGTGCAGCACCTGGATTCATGGACTGTAAAATGAGGTAGTGTGAAGTACGCCAAAAACTCCAAAGAAGAGTAAGAATACGAAATGACGCTGCAATATTTAGGTGCAAACTTCGCACTCACAAATTTTATGTCCATATTTTAGCTGTACTCATATGAATTTTTTGATTCTGAATTAGTAGCGCATTTGAAATGGCAAGAGGTTTGACTAGCGATGCGACGATTTAATATAACCCACATTTCAACTAATAATTTTCCATTATTTACAAACATGCTGATGGTCTAATTTATGCATCAAAATTCTTCCCTATAGCTTTAGATT
The DNA here is from genome assembly GCA_014899125.1 of Orchestia grillus. NCBI lineage: Eukaryota > Metazoa > Arthropoda > Malacostraca > Amphipoda > Talitridae > Orchestia > Orchestia grillus. The sequence continues at coordinate 1,702 of VOMN01021162.1, forward strand.
TTAGCGTTAGACTCAACTGCGTTCACTATCGCCGATTTTCCGGCCGGTAGGAGTTTTTCTTCAGTTTTCCCCATAACAATTTGAAATTGTGGACATGGGCGGCCTCAGTCATTAGCGGGTCGACGGCCGAATTCACAAAATCAGTGAAATCGATCAGGCAGCAAATATTTGTACGGCGTCTAAATTGGTTTGGACAACCTTTTTGTCTCGCTAAAATTGGTTCATCTTTCAGAGATTTGCGGCTGAATTCCATATCCAAAGCTACAGTAGAGTTGACGTTCTGAGTTCTTTAGGGATTTACTTTCATTTGCCAAATGTTTGCGCTGCAGGATATTTATGTAGGTGAATTGATTTGCTTTATATTTGTACAACATAGATATACAGCACATATATCTTGCATACTGAATTTCGTTTTACTGTACGAAACCTTCTAATTTTCGGTACGGCCTCTAGCAGGTACATAATACAGACAATTATTCACATATGACATGCATTAGATTCTGTGCACAACTTCCGTCATCACGTAGCAGTTGTTAAGTCGCGCACTTACATTTTTACCTTCATGCTTTGCAGTTGTAAGATTGCTCCTAAACAATTCGTTTCGCTCGCGAGGGTCATAAGATCGTTCATAAACCCTGTTTCCACACACGTAGCTTAGGGCTATCAGACTTAACGAGTAGAGCGCGGGATGGAGTGTGGTGCGGGGTGCCCACTTGAGGCGCGGGGTGGAGTGAGGTGCGGGGCGCCCACTTGAGGCGCGGGGTGGAGTGAGGTGCGAGGTGGAGTGTGATGCGGGGCGCCCACTTGAGGCNGTGCGGGGCGCCCACTTGAGGCGCGGGGTGGAGTGTGGTGCGGGGTGGAGTGTGGTGCGGGGCGCCCACTTGAGGTGCGGATGGAGTGTGGTGCGGGGCGCCCACTTGAGAGACATACATGATGACCGCAGTGACGGTCGCTACGGCGGCTACGATCGCTCCATTTCGAGTTAGAAATCCTGCCGTTAAGATTTTATTCACGGAGAACGATGGTGCGATGATGTGGATGTCCAGGGGGCTTTTTAATGGGAGCGAATTAGAATTAAGCATTGTAATGCACGGATACTGTGTGCTGCTTGAAATTTTTTCGTCATTGAAACAGCATTCATTTCAAGCTTGGGCTGCTCCATGGTTGGGTTGTTCCACAGTTGGGTTGCTCCACAGCAAGGTTAAGGTTTGAATTCGTTTGAATTCGGGGACACTTTCGCGTTTTGAAGCTGAACGCTCTTGCTTCACGGTGGCTCTGCTCTTTCGTCTCGACTCGAATTAATGGTTTAGTTATTTTAGTATTGAAGTACGCGAGTAATACGTGAATGTCGAGACACAAGCAAACCATTACGTAACAGTGGAACGAAGTCTTTCCTTGGTGTACCAAAAAATGGGTCAAATTGTAGAGAACGTGTTGTTCATTTACCTACAAACATCGGCAAAACCTACTCTAAATCTTAACAATAGTAATTTAAGTGAATCGCGAATTCTTCCAATTGTCTGCAGTTTTTGTGTGTCTAGAATTCAGCCGCCTGCCACACCTACTTCAAATATTTGTCTTGAACCTTTCTGAGCTGTGTATTCCATGCAAAGTTCTCTTTTTTTCTCTGGAATCATTTGTCCTTTGAACCTGATTTTACGTGGTGGAGAGGTGAAGTGCGTCATGTCTACCTGCAGTGTTTAGCGGCGAGGGCTGTGCGTGTCTCGGTCGTGTTCTTATGGGGGCAAACGCGTGCCTGCGCTGACCTCTGGTGGTCATGGAGGCTTCCAGTCGCCGAGTCTAGGGTGTTTTTTGCTGTCTCACAAACCCCTAGTTTTCAAAACTAGACTACCTACTTGGAGAAAGTCTAAATGTTGTTTAAAGTTTACTCTGAAGTTGCCATGACCCAGGAGTATATCCAGCTGTGGAGGGGAATGACGCTGTCAAAAAATATTCTCTCTCGCATTCTTTTCGTGATCTTTCCAACCTAAGGGTGATAATAAAATTGAAAACAATGCATACACAGTGCGACAACTTTGCGGGATATTTCTGCATTCTGTGTTGGCCACGTAAGAGAGTAGCGCTCGCTCGGAACAATGAACGTCCGAATTTGTCTCGGAAACTGTAACACAAATTACGGAACAATGTGAGATTTTCGATGATCCATTTGGAGAGATAATGCGCGTCAGGCGGTCCCTGGACCCCGCAAATACTTGAGCAAGTTCACGTTCATCGGTCAATGGAAACTTGGATTTGTTTTTAGTTTCTGCATTGTTTGACATGAAGGTTGATCTAGAAATTTCTTTGTTTCGGAACAAAGTCTTTCTGCACGGTTTGTGTTCCGGTGCCTGTCCGTGTAGCGCACTGAGGCCATTTCTGTCGGGTCACATTACAGGAGTGCTCTCTTTGCGCTCTTCTCAATGTAACTGTTCGCTGTAGAAACTCGTGCATGTTTGACATTTCCACGGTTTGGTAATGTGAAGCATGCTTGTACACAGAAATTTATTGTTTCAATTATTTTAGAGGTTAAACTCAAATAATAGGTTAACCGATACCTCGGGCGTTTGAATTTGCAATTGTTGGCTCATCTTTTCGCACGCATGTCAATTGATACGACGCACGCTTCACCTCGAGTTTATTTGATCGCAAACTTTTCTTCAGATGTTTGACTACATTAAGCAGGCTCGTGCTTATGGAATTCTTACGACGCGCTTGGCTGAGTTTTACGACGTACGACGGAGCTGAGGGCGTGGTCGGAGGAGTGGCCTCCCTTGAACTGCGGACGCAGGTCGGACGAACCTGCAGGAACTCGTGGCAACATATCCTTCTAATTGGTCACTTTTTCAAAAATTCCACACATCAAATTTGAAGGAGAACTAATGTAAAAGGGAATATCTTTACAAATTTTTCAGTACTAATGATGGAATCCAGGAATTCCAAAACGTTTGTTAGGAAAGATGTTTAATTTTACTTGGGTTCTCGTTTTCATTTGAAATGTCATTTATGCCTGCGACTCGCGCACGAAAATTTCCGTGCCACATTTCTTCATCTGACGTAACGTGGGTGTTCCCTTTAATAATAGCACCAAATTTCCTGAGAAGCGTCTCATAATGCAAGTGACGTCACTCTTTTTGAGCTCGGCTAAGTTCGTTCTCTTCAAATTCACGCGGAACGAAAGAGCGAAATTTGTACAAATTCTGCACTGCTGTGAGTCGTTACGATTTATAATACGAAAAGTCGGAGAATTAAATCAGTGTATTCAAAATCTATCTAATGATTACTTATTTACCATTTTAGACAAAGGTTAAACCATGAATATCAAGAGTTCTGTGAATAGAAGTCAATCGTAAGGAAGTGCCAGTCGGAGTGTAAGGCAGTCAGTGGTCGCCTTTAAACTCTAATTACATTTTACGTAATTAAGAACCCCTTTTACGGTTGAAGTTTATTACTAAAAATGTTACATTGGCTCAAGCATGAAACGCGCTATCACTCGCGCTACGAAGCCCTCTCTGGGGTCACTCCTGACTCATTTGTGACCCTCAGTTTGAAGGAGAATTTAAATTATTGTTCCTAAGATATTTGAGCTATCTTTATGGCCTGTAAAATACTCTGATTATGGTTAATCTAGTGGTTTCTTAGAGGTTAGTACAGTAAATAACTTTGAGGGGGGATTAACTATTTTCGGAGATAAGCCATTTTACAGCCTTGAGACTTCACTTTCGCAACTTTATACTCTCTGACACCCCATGCAACTAATGCAAGCGCAAAATGAATTCCAGTTCTAATTTTCTGCACAGGAATACCTTTTGTTCCTCGGCTGTCACCTCACCATCAGCGAGAGGACCTCGATGTGCTGACGCGGAGATGATGTTAGACCCGCACAGTTTCTCGACTAACATCCAGCCCTTGAGGCCGGTTATAATTGCAGCTTCTTTACAAAATTCACCGAGTCGATGGAAATATCGGAAATAACATGCATTGGCCATTTTTATTTTTAAATTACGTGTCAACGATGCGTTTTCATTTTGTCATTGTGTTTCAATTCTGTTAATGCTCGAAGATATCTGTACTGCGCGCCGATTCTGATAGTGAATGGTGATGCCGAAAATACAACCGATGCCTGCAGCAACCACCAAATGCTGTTACTAGAAGTCCATGTCGAAGCTACAGCGCCACAGTTTTCTATGCAGATCTTTAAAACGTGTTATCTCTCGTGTCCATGTACATTTTTATTGCAGCGCTTTTTTACTAAAAAGTTTTACAAATTCATTTTTTTAATATTTTATGCATAATTCAGTTGTACAATTATTTTTCAATTTCCTATGCATGCGTTTTATCATTCAGCGAGAAACTTTGAACTATAGCGAAAAATTTACTGTTTTTCTCCACGGCAGCTCTTCTTTGACGTTTCATAGTCGTTTAACGTGACGTCATTTGAGCAAAACACGCGTAACAGGACAGCAAACAAGCTCGTGGTCTGTGGCTGAGAGCATCTTTGAAGTGTCTTATTGCCTTGCATCTTTACCATTATATTCGTTTGATATTGCGCCCGCATAAGGCCTGGGTATGTAGGCGTATGTATGCCTATATATCTATATATATATGTCGCTACGACCGCACCATCGGCAGGATATGGGAATAACAGGAACATAAATAAGGCTCTGGTCTCTGAATGAGGCAGGCTGGGGTATTTATCGGTCCCTCTGGTGACGGTATTGGCTCGAAAACCCCTGTCTGTTTTCCATTCTTGTTCCGACGCATGAGCTACCGAACTGCAGAAATGGCCACCCTAAACTTTGTATTTTTGTCTCGCTAATTCCTCTCTCAGTGGTTCACTCATCCAGGATAGAAAGCAAAAGGTTTGTAAGATATCGTTGCGCCGGCCATTCGTGCTATTCCCCACACTCCCTCCATGATCCCGAGTTAAACACATGAAGCTGATAATCTCATTGATTTAGTTCTTTGAACACGTATACCAAAATACAGTAAATATTGCATCACAGTGTATCAACTTTGCCGTTAATGACTCATTTGGTTCTCTAATGACGATTCTTAATCGCCCGTTAAATGTTAAAATCTATAAGAAAACTTTTTCGCTGTTCACTACTGCACCAACTTAAAGTACGGATTTATTACAGTCACAAAAGTATGTGTGACAGTTTTAATGATCACTGCAGGTCGACGTTATAGAGCGCGCAAGGTAGCTCTTATTTAGCCCACCTGCTACTACGCAAATATTTCTGATTTCATGGATGCGTGCAGTATTATAAATCCATGCTAAATTTCACGTATGCGTACAGTACTTTTAGTTCATGGTAAATTTCATGTATTCTCACAGTATTGCTAATTATTGGACTCGAAGCTCAAATACCTAACTGGAGACGCACCTCCTTTTTAAAGACTCCAATGCTGCGATTTTCATGTGAGATTTCTTGTACTACGACGCACGTGTCCTCCGCGCAGAATGCGTTCAACGAACAGCTCGCGTTGTCTGCGCGCCGTGACTGTCGTAACCTCATTTTGTGATGCAATGCGATGGTGATGATTTATACACTCGTACCGGCTGGGGTTGCAGTCGTGTCAGTGACTCACATGACCTCTTCTGAGCCACGTTGTGGCACCTCAAACGGGGCCTTCCTCAGGTCAGAGCTGCCATTTGATGTGCCTCTTGTCGTGATGCCGGCGTCGACAGCGATCTCATAACGGCGTCAGTTTAGAAAAGATTCGTCGAAAGGAAGCAATTTGATGTGTATTTTTCAATTAACTTACCTGTATGCCTGAATCTACCATGAATTTAGATCAAATATGCTGATATTGGTGTTAAAAAATGTAACTAACGCAGTGTTATTCCATAGAACGCTTTGTAATTTAGATCCTGTTTTTCGAAGCATAGAGTTCATTAAACTTTAAAATAAGATATATAAAACATGATATAAACTTGGACCATGCACGTGTTAAACTTTTTTTGTTACCATTTGCTATCTCTATTTAATGCCGTTTTTGCTTAATCTGTCGTCTTCGTTGTAAAATTTTCATAGGTCATAAAAAATAAACTAATGTAGAACGGATGTATGTAGCTAAGTGATGGGTTATCGAATTTACGAAATAACATCAAGAATTGTATGTTGTGCACCATAGGGCTCACGACGTAGAACACTTTAGTACAAAGTTCATTAAAAATATATCATTTCGCAGATAATTGGAACTCACGTGAGGTTAAAATAGCCAGTAAACACTTTTTTAAAACATTTTCGCACTTTCTTTTTTCCACAGTTGTATGAAGATTATCTAACCATTAGCCCCATTTTAATTTGAAGTATTGTACAAATTTCCTACCTATTGTCCGTATTCCAAGTATTCATTCATCCCCCTATTCTATGCATAGTTTTATATGCCAAATTTTAAAACTTCAGTGCCCCGAACCAAAGAAGACCACCATCAGCTCTGGTGACGAGCCATTCAAATGTCAAAGCATTGCTAAATCTGGCGTATTTTTGCAGCTCACTTTCCTTCTCTACCTCACCCAAATTGCTGCCCGGCTGGTGGCTACGGCAACAAATAGGGCTGTTGCAAGGGCAGCAATTGCCTTAGAAAGCGTGGCTGTGATTGCAGCGCAGCAATAATATGTCTTTTATGTAGCTCATCCAATTAAGAAGCAGCCTTGCAATTTCTTCTGCGTCGATGGCGTTCCTCAGGCGACTCAGCTTCTGACAGGTTCCTCTGTGCCCAGCTAGGCGCTCTCCTCACAGTTGCCCGATGTTCATGGGCAGTTCCAAGGTTGGTGAAGTCTGATGTTCTGAAGCTTCTCAAGCGATCTTCTCATCGTACAGTTGTGCACCTCAATGTTTCGCACGGTTCTTGCTGGGATTTTATATCCCTTGAGCGAACAAATTTTCGGTTTCAAGTATCGCATATTACTGCGCCTGTCACGTTCTGTGACAGCCAAGCTACGACTGCGGAGCTTCTTGCACTAATGAACGGTGTAAATAAGTTACAACTCTTCTCGTATTATCCGACTTCTTCATCTAGAATATGATGTTGCTCCGGTGAAATTGGCCATTTCAGAATGTAGACCTATGTCAATCAGTTCAAGGTCTGGAAGATGGAAAGCGCAATTCAATGATTACCACTTAACCACTTGACTCACATGAGTGAAAATGTGAAATAAAGAGGATATTGCTAATCATAATAACGGCAGAAAGTTACCAAGTCAAAAATATTATTGGATTAGGTACAAGGCGAGTCGTAGATACATGTTGTGTGGCCGCACCACAGACGCTTCGCAAAGCACCTCTTCTCTCGACTTTTCCTGACGTTCTTCATGCGCGACATGGTTAACTTTGTCTAAATTCACCCGTAGTGCTGCAGAATGCAAATTATTTTCAAGCAATAAGCAGAATACCGATCCTTAAAACTGCTCGATCACACGCTCTGTTTAATCGAGTATATGAGGGCTTTGCGGTGTGCAGTCCACTCGACACTGCAGATATTCTCCCATAGCTTCACCTGGAGTCTTGGAAGAATGGTAGCCGATAGACGAGTGCAGTATTGGCTAATGTCTTTGTTTCTTAATCGAAATTTGTGCAGAACCCAACCTGATCAAGAGCTTTAGTGTTCTTTGTTCGCCGTGTTCCCTTTCATCAGTGAAGTAATCCTCATATTTGACCTCCTTCTCGCGCTCCACCGAGTCACAGCGACCAACAAAATGCTGAGCGTCACAAACCTCGACGCGGCCTCGAAGCTCAAGCCAACTAAATCCAATTAGCATGCCGAATTTTCGTGGGAAAAAATTGCTAACATTTTGAAATTTTGAGCGTACTAATATTGAAGTTAGTCTCCTATTAGTGTGGTTGTTATTGGTTCACGATATCTGCTATATCATGGGCACAAGCTCTGTGGCTCGTACAGCGAGAGGCCAGAAAGGCAACATATCAAGGTATTTCAGCGTCCGCGAATGGCCTAAAATCATTTCCGGGCATGATACTGTACATTCCATGAACTTTGTGTTCCATTCAGTGTAAGATGAACGCGGTACGCAAACTTTGCTGGAGATCGATGCTGTGCAATGTTTGATTGTGTAGGGAAGTAATTTTTCTCTGAAATTTATATTCATAGCAAACAAACAAGGAATCATTCTACTTCTTTTAAAATCCGCTGGGAAAAAAGATATTTTAAAATTATTTTTTCAATTTTCCACCCACAATTCTCACAGTCAAGATATACGGACATGCGCTAAGTGTACGTACAGTCCTTCAGTGAGAGAGGTAAATTATATATTCCCGTTTTCGACCGTTTGGTCTTTGTTCATTGTCTCAGGTCGAAGCAAAACTCCCTTCCGTCCCTCCGCCTTGTTTCGGTCACTGTCACTCTAAACACCGCCCTCTTTCACTTTTTTTTCTTCTCAGCTTACTTTGTGTAGTCGCTGTGGTATTTTGAGGTGTAGTTGTCAGGTGCCATGTCACCTAGACCTCCCAAGCGTCTCGACAGGCGTACATGTCACGAAGTTCGTCATGTGAAAGTGCTATACATTTGAAACGCATGCAACGGGCACAAAATTCCTTCCACGGTCGAATTTGAACGCTGGTCGAGCGGCGACCGACAAACAACTCTGAAGTGTACAGAGCTGAGCATGGGCGGCCTGGCGAAATCGGCGTCCGTTTGAAATAGAAACAAGAAGAAGGCTCAAAATTTCAACCGAAATATTAAACTTCAGAGGAGACTTATGTGTTGATTTCGTTTCAATTCGTCGAACAATCATATTCACAATTTGTGGGATGCTCAATTGACCTGGGCGCCGCCATGCCAGCTCTGCGTGGCGGATGTGAACGGCTTGGTTTGCGTGAATAAAAAGAGGG
>VOMN01021163.1:0-15136 GCA_014899125.1 Orchestia grillus
GGTTGTCTTAATCCCTGCGGGGTGGAGGAATCTGCACTTTTATCTCATGCAGTTGAGGCCGTTCGCTGTCCTCCAGCACAAGGTTGGGTGGACACTGTTAGCACTCGGTTGGGTTAGCACTTGGTAGAGAGGACATTGCGTAAACACGAAGTGCCTCGAATGTCGAGATTGAGTTTACTGCAAGAAGATTTTAGTCTTTTTGGGAAAGCAAAAATAATACCCGAAAAGAAATTTGATAACATAGTTGTTTTTTAGAAAATATTATTTCAAATAGCTTGATTTCTCCGTACTTTGATCTCGTCAGTAGCAGAGCTTTAGTTCATTAACAAGCAGATGACCAGCCTGCTCTTCCAGAAAAACAGAGGCATCAGCGGGTGAGAGATAAAACCCTTCCTTCACATGTATTCTGACGAAAGAATTGCAGCCCGTTTGAGAAATACAGTGAAAGATTAGATGAAATACCGTGGAAGCTTGACCTACGAACACTCCCTTACTAACACAAAACTCACCATACGAACAAAAATTAGCAAAAAATACGTTTCTACTTGCGAATCCTGAAATTTCGTAATAAAGTAGAAATTTATGGCCCAGAGGGAACAAATTTTTCCACAAATTCTGGTTGCCAAGGCGAGGTTTTCGTAAGTGAAGGAGTGTTCGTAATAGGTTGAGCTTCCAGTCGAGTTATTTCTACACGAGACAAAACGTAACACGACATTCGGCGCCCAAATAATTCCCAATAGAAATGTCAAAAAGCCAAATCAATTAGATACCATTGAAGTGAAACACAATGCCATGCTTTAAGCAAATAAACGAAATATAACTTAATACCACCGTAATAAATACATATCAACGTAATAACGGCATGTTAACGTAAAATTTGTAAATCAACTTAAAACCTACGCAAAATAAACGTTCTCTACATACGTCTATCGAAGTAACATCTATAAAAAATACACAATTCAATCGGAGAAATATTAACGTAACAACGTATACCAAAGTTCTTACTCATAATGGGTTGCGGGCTACACTGGACAAATTTAAAACCAGTGAACGAATTGAAGAAAATTTTACAGCTCCGTAGGTCACTTCACTTACCTGAGAATATTCAGGAATTTCGCGCGGCTCTTTAGAGTCGGCCGGCGGTATCGCCCCGGCCGCTACCTGCTCACGCCATACCTGCACGCGAACGTAAAAAAAAGCCGTTATAAACCATCCAGAAAATCGAGGATTTTTGAGAAGGCGACCGTTTTTAAATGACTGATGCTCCCCAAATATTTTTTTTTATATTGTTTTTGTTCTAGCCACCGTCGTCTGAAACGAAATATGAAGAGCGTTCGATTTCATAAAGGCAAAATTTCTGAACGTTCTGCATATTTTATCAGAGATTCAGGACGCTTAGTGGCACATCGCTGCAATATTGGAATCCGTCACTTCGTACTCAAGACTTAGGATTAGAATTCGAAGGCAATGTGACCGCACTAAATAGTATTCCTGGTATAAAATCGATTGAGACACTTAAAACAACTGAAACATAATTTACGAATACAAAAATTACCTCATAACATTCGGCTAAAAGCGCAAATGAAAGACTATTCTTCATAAAGATGAATAAATATGCGTATTGGTGTAATGTTACACAAGCGTTTCCGTCTTCACTGGAGGTGACCCGACTATCTCCGAACCTCTGCCCTGGTCTCAAGAGCGAAATTTTTATGAAACAACGGTGTTGATAAATATCCCTCGCACTGCAGAGACACATTGGTTCAAGTAAACGGCACGAGATGCAAAAAAATGCTACAAGACATGATTTTTCTGTCGTGTACGTACGAGCCATTCTTTGCTCAGTTAGGTGGTCGTCGTGGTCGTCGAACACTGGACAAGTAAGCGGCAGCAGGTAACTCTAATGGTCAGAATAGCGACGCTCTCGATCATGAACGTTGGTATGCGTCACAGAGCATTTAATTCGTGCGAGCAGCTGCAGTAAAGCTTTAATTTATGTGCTTTCCAATCCAATTTTCGAACAACAGAAACCACGACGCATCATTATGACGCTTTCTAAACGTTCAATTGAACTCATAAATTCACATCATGCTCCCGAAATAAAACACTACAATGGAATGTTTTATTTCGAAAGGTAAGGAATTTCCCCTCAAAACCGGCAAAGAAGCAACGAGGCCTCAACTTCCTGCACGCTGAGTACTGCACGCAGCGCAGTTTACTACGACAGCAAAAAATGAATCACTATTTCAATTGATCAACAAGTTTCTGAGCTGCAAACGCATTCATCACAAAATATTATGTCTGCAGTCAGTGAATTTTTGTTCTACTGAGAGGCTATATTTAAATCAGTAGGATTTTGCATTATATTCAAATGAAATATCTCTCCCACACTTTTACAGTTAACCTCTCGAAGTACAAGACTAATTTCAAGATTAACTACTAAGCACATTTATGAAGATAAATATACACAATACTCCAGACCACAAATACAAATAAATATGAGTAAAATTCACCTCAAAAAATAATTGCAACGTTAAAGCATGAACCAATATTGCTGACTAAGCAGTGAATACAGGGTGTCCCAGAAAAAAGGACACCCATTTCAAATTAGTTTATTTTAAATAATATTAAAGCTAGAAGTTTTCTGAAAACACCTTGTACAATTTTCACAATGTGTGCAGAAAGAGTGAACATATAAAACAGTGTTTTCAGAAAACTTCTAGCTTTAATATTTTTGAAAATAAACTAATTTGAAAATGGGTTTCCTTTTTTCTGGGACACCCCTTATAGCTACTTGTATTCTACACATAATCTCCAGCATTAGTCAGCAGCGTGCACGTCTGCCAGTACCCAAATGCACTCCGTTATAATACTTATGCTCCACGGAGTTCAAATGAAAGAATTTGTTTATGACCCTAATTAGAAATTCAGGACAGTGAAATGATTATAATTCACGAAGAGCAAATGTTGGGCACAAGCCGATCAGAAATCTGATACGACTTGAGATTGTAAATTAGTAATGCAGGGCACTAAATCTCAACTCACTACCTAAGGTCACAAAAAATTTTTTTCGAACATTACGGCGCTCTATGCTGTATACTATAAAACATCATAAGCTTGCAGTATCGCGGTAGCCAACCGTACAGCTGCAACGACACATGATGAAGAACTGTTTAATTCCACTGACACCTAACGGACAGCAACACACGAACAAATATAAAGTTTGCACAAGATCCAGCTCAAAGGCGAACGACTCGCACAGGCCCGAAGTTATTATCTTCACAAGTGCACGGATGTTTTAGAACAGAGGGTCAATCATTGCCCTTGCAATGATGGAATGTCATCAATGAATGTCATTGGCCAGCATGAGCATAAAATCAGTTTTCAGCCATTAGTGAAAGATTCAGAATGAATTAACTAATCAATAACGAACGATCAGGCTTAAATCAGACGTTGTCCAACATTTCAGTTCTCCCATAAATCAGAACGTTAATGGCACGTTGCCAGCGGCGTGCAGGCAACAAGATATCACTCATCTTTGAGCGCTAGGAGAACTGATGCATTAGTTAGGGAAGGCCTTCACTAGACACCCATTTCTAATCATTATTTTGCATCAAAAAAAGTGCTCAAAGCCCTATCAGTACTTTTATGCTCTTAAAATTCCTGCTCTTGCAACCACATCTTGCATTCGGGGCTCCGTGGCGCAGTGCGCTTACATTCAACTGACGAGGTCCCTGGTTCGACTCCTGGGCGTGCGCAAACGTTGACTTTCAAGTGGTGAAAGAGTACTGCCCTCGCGAATGAAAGATCAAACAATGCATTCCCCGTTGCACTGTGCCAATCATACATTCACCTCTATACGCAAATACCTCGTCAGTAATTATCAAAAACTTAAAACCGAAAATGTTGCAACCCAAATTGATTGGATTAAGTTTCTTTCCTCGAGCACGAGATCGGAACACATCGGGCTGCGGCCCTCCGTCGCAGCAACGGGCTGGTGCCGCATGCAGAGCAGGTGACCGCAGGCTACGGCGCTCAGCAATGAGCAGCCTGCAGCGCTAGGATCGATGATGCTATTGGTCGAGCGTGAGCACCATTGCTTAATAGTATCGGGGTACCTGAAGTCTCCCTTACGCCACGTCACGTGACGAAGTCAGGGGTAAACTCTGGGTAAAAGCTCACTCGAGTGCGTTGCATTTTGCCCTTCGACCTCAGTTCAAAGCTTAATTCTTCACAAAATCATTTCCAGAATTGCAGGTTCATGGTACCAGTGAGTACGATCTTTGAGTGAGTCACTAGTGTAATATAAGGTGTTTATCCTTACGAAACAACGAAGAAATACCCGTTTCATGGTGCCAACCTATATACAGTTCACCAATTTTTTTGTTCAATATGAGTCAGCGTCGCTAACTTGAAACGTGCTTTAAAAGTGAGACAAATATAATAACATCAGCAAACGTGAGAAAACACTTACGGAAGTTCGCTGCTGGTGGAATATTTCAGAAGCCCAAACATTAATTGCGGTTTAGCTAACTAAGAAAATGAGAAGGACTGAAGTAAATGTTTCCGGAACATCAGAGCTGCCTGCGGCACATTAGACGAGGCGCAGCGCAAGCCACGCAGGTAAAACAAATATTGCCTGAATTGGACCGTTCCTGACCCAGCAACTCCTGGGCGATATCGAATGTAAACAGCTTGTGAGTGAGTGCGCCATGTTCCGACGTTAGATGTGCTTTTTTTTTGTTCATCGCGTAAAAAAAAATGCGAGGCACGGAAAAATTTGGAATTGCGTCGATAGTGAAAAGTACTTGGATGTACTTGGAGAAGCTTCGGCTTCACGCCGAGGCCACAATGGGGTGCCGCTGCTTTGTCAATAGAAAAGAGTGCCAATAGAAAAAGAAAAACTAGGACAAAAATGAGTCAGCTTGCAACATCGCTGCTCTAGTAACATTTCAATCTCCATGACCATGAAGTATTTCAATACAGACATACACACATACACATGGACACTTTAATACATACTTCGTCCGAAAACTTCTACACAGACGTATTGCAGCCTGGAAAAAACACCAACTTGGACTGTGAGAATGCAACATAAAGCACAGGTGCGCATAGATAAAATTTGACGGCTAAGTGCAGGCTTGCCGTACTAAGCGCACACAAATGTGTCAAATCAATTCCCCCAAGAAAAGAAAGACCAGAGGAATCATGACTGATTTTATTTTGAAAATTAGCATTTTTCCATTAATTTCCAATGAAAGGAAAAACACATCACGATTGAACCGTTCCCACTTCACCTATATTGGCAGCGGCAACGACTTAAAAGTAGCGTGAGCTTAAGAAGCAGAGTCCTGGCATCAGTGTCCCTGACCAAGTAGCGGCGGTGGCCAGGTGTTATTAACGAGGCGAGCGCCGTGTGATGCCTCAAGTCCGCTCATTACAGTCACACTGATGGATGACACCCGCCACCCAGCCTGCTCGGCCTTTCAAGAAGCCACGTCACCATCCCCTACTTCTTCTTCTTTTTTTCAGTTAGCGCTGAATAATAAAAAGCTTTGAGCTCCAAGTGAACAAAAATGATCAGGATAAATAGCAAGATCACGTTATCCAGGAAGCATAAGAAATCTTCGAGCGAAACTAGAGCATGAGCACCTATTACATAAATCGACCCCCCCTAGCTAGGAGAAGGTAACTATAGCGGCGGGTAGTACAGAACCAGAACTAGAATTATCGAGATAATTCCTCTCGCACTTCACTAGTAAGTGAACACAGCCACCCTTCAGAGTGATATAAAACTCGGACCACTTACTCAAAATGGATGTTTGATATAGGGGCAATTTTTCTTTCGTTTTTCAACGTTCAGATCCTCAAAAGTTTTCCCATGATAGCAAATGAATACCAATCCCTTACAGAAGAGCACGCTCATTTTTTATTTAGTGCGATTGAGACATTGAGACATAATTGTAAAAAATATATCATGGAAAAGACAATGAATAAAAACCTAGAAAATTTTCCATGATCCAATAAAGCTTGCCATCCACCCGCCAATGGAAAAACTGAAGCGTATGAAAGCTTTTTGAAATGAAGTAAAAAGAAACGAAGCAACCTCCTGCCCAATCGGCATCACATTCTAGTAGTGACCGAACAATAAAAGCTACTAACACACACCAATTAACCTACGAAACGTAATGGATTAACCTCACAGCGTTCACTGTTCCACTGAACAATGAAATTATGTTTATTTATCATTCAAAACTAGGATAAATATGCACATCAGAGCGTAAAATACGAACGACTGTTCACGAAATACTTCATTATTTCATTCCTTTAATGGTGAAGTTGACTCTTTTAGGATTAACAGGAAAGCATTCGAATGATCGCCGCTACAGCAGTAGACGTACCTGAGGTGCCAACTTTGCGGTAGCAGTCGGAATATTCAAGCCTCGCACGGCTGCCGGAAAATGCCGACCCTCGCATAATTACTGAACTTGAATTGAGGCATGATTCACACGTGCTCAGGACGTGAGAACGTGGAGGTCTTCTTCCTGACCGGGCTTTCCACGAGTGGCAGGACTCCTGATAGTGAAGTGAAAATCACTGAGTGCACTACATTAGTTGCCAGCTTCAGGGTTATCAGGAATATTCCTTGGAAGACAACAGTAGCATGTAAATGACAAAAACACACAAATGCCAGTTACACGATGAAAAATAGCTAATTAAGCTCCTTGAAGCCTCGTGAATCGCAATTATAGAAACAAGCTTTGGTCAATGAATGACTTCTACAGTACGTTAGTCGTCACTAGCAAGTCGACGCCGTGGATTTTAAATCCTCTCGGCAAAAAGGTTCAAGCCCCGACGAGCGTCTTATCTCCGCTTGCAAAGACCGTCGCTCTATTTCGTAAAGCGTTGGAGTCGACGAAAGTTCCCAGCCTTGGCGGCAAGGGGCAAGGCAAGAACCAGATGGTCGACACGAAGACCAACGAACGAGGAAACGCGAAACCGAGCAGCCGTTCGAGGCGCAACGTACATGGTCACTCTGGTTTTACTTTATTTTCCTTCCAAGGCTTCTATAATTTCGGCCGTCTAAGCGCAGATATTGCTGCCAAATAGTTGATAATCGACGGGGTGGTGAAAAACTCAGACTAGAAAGCATTCTGTACAAGAGAAGCCGAACAAAGAACATTCAGAGGGCAAGATATTGAGCGTAATGGAGTGTCCTTAGAGTTGAAAAGAGTTAGCTAAGAGAGGGAAAAGTTACCTTAACACGTTGACTCCGAAGTGGGTCATATATGGTACACGCGATCATCTAACCTAACCTAATGTTACTAAGCACCATCATGTATAATATAAATTTTCGAGTTTTCTTCCAATTTGTGTTCATCAATCGAATAAGCTTGTTCTGATTAGAAAAAAAATTAATGGAGTAACCAAATTTGTGAAACCAAAATCCTTCATTTTGAAATTCACAGTAGAGATATTTATCGGCATGTAATTTTACCTGTGTGGAGAATCGGAGTCAACGTGTTAATGAGTCAGGGTAGAAGTTGTTATTTCTTGTGATGCGATGCAAAATGCATCGTGACTGAAGAAAAGCAGTGAGAAAATACTGAAGTTGATGGCGTTGTGGAGTTCGTAAAGCTAACAAGCGTATGTTAAACAATAGAAAATTAACGTGTTGTGACCCTACGAGGGACGCATAATACAAGACAGAACACAAGATAGAAAATAATATCACCGACGCGGGGAAGAAGAAAGAAAAATAGCGACATCAAATTCGCGGAGGCCATTTTCGCGCCCCAACACTTCGAGCCAAGGTAGCAGCGCTCTGGACCGTACTTTGTTCGATCCAGGAGCGACGGACACCAAGCCCTACACGCTCTCAAGCGTTAACGTCTTGATTTCTTGTAAATTGAATTGGGCTTTATTACCTTAAAACGATAATTAGATAAACCTTCGGTTCATCATATTTTTTTTCTTTGGATACAAACTGCGCTTGATTTTAATATTTAAGAATCGTTAACAACGTTCATATTCAGTGTGGGTACAACACGCGTTACGAGCGCGTCACGAATTTTTACCTCAGCACGGCTTGCGGGCCCAAGCGATCGAGCGGGACTGTGTGAGGGTAGCCTGTCGGCCTCAATGAATCATTCACTCACCGTCCATACACCGTGTGAGACAATGTCGTCTGCGAGTGCATTTTTTTGATCACTCGCCGGGCACATGTCCGAATGTGATACCTGGCGATCATTGAGTTGGAACTCTTAGAAGTCCATGTCCACGATTTGAGAGTGACGTAGTTGGACGTACGCAAAAAAAAAGGTTTCCACTCATATTTTATCCACCGCCATAAAATTAACTATGGGCGCCGCACCTCCAGTCCATCCAACGATTCATCATCGCCAGTTGAGTAATCCTGTTAATCATTTATACATAACCGCTTTCTATTTTAGAGTTCTCAGATGTGTCGGGTGCATTAATTCAGATTTCCTGATTAGTCTGATTTAGATTTTTACGTATTAGAAAGCTATTTCCTTTAGTCAGACAAGCGAGTAGGTGTCAATGTCATGTCCGTTACTATTTCCTTACGAATTGTACTACTTAGATTCTGCCTCTTTCATTAATCGTGTACAACTTAATGGTGCATCAAAACTTATGTTTATATTTCTCAACCGGTCGAGCATTGAAAATCTCGTAACCGAAGTCCCGCTCTACTGCAACTAAGGATATAATGCGAAAGACATTACTTTCCCCTATCTTTGCTCGATGGTGGCTACTGTATTTCGGCATTTTTGGGAAATAATAATTGTGTAGATTTCGATTACAAAATGTTTTAAATCCATATCATCGATACAGGATACGACTCCAAGGTCCTTTCTTTCATTTCTTGTGTGACGCATTTTTATAGCTGCATTAGTTGTGTAATTAATATTCAAAATAGTGAAGTGACTTTTACGCCACCCTGAACATTCGATGAGATTAATAGTCTGTTTATGGCCAACTCTAATTTGGCCAACTCTAATTCTAATCCTATTTAAATTCCTTACAAGCAAAATTTGCATGAATTAATTCAATTTCATTTGTATGAAAAATCGTTTACTAAAATTTGTACGTATTATGTTCCAAAAAGAGTTCAACAATTATCACGATAACAAGAAGACTAAAGTATCGCGGTACGATTAACACCGAATCAGATTAACATAGCCGGAGTTGCTAAAGTAAGTTCGTTAAATAATCGGTAGTGAACATCCCAAGAAAGACCTTATTTCATATGAACAATAAGATCAACGGTGATCGAAGCGGATTGTGACATGCAGAGTTAATCTTACAAGATTTACCAAGTGTCGACACTTTTCACGAGTTCGTCGTAGGATTCGGTAATCGTATCACAGAATACCACATCAAATTTTCAAATGGGAGAGCTTGCTAAAATTCAGACTTTTAGGACGATTGGCGCGCGAAGATATTTTTTCGAAAAACAATCCTATTGACGCCCTGAAGTGGAGGACCAATTCCTGCACTACTGTAGTCACCTGACCACATCTTGCCAAAAATAGAGGATGAAAAACAATACTGGAAAAATAGTGAAAAAAATAATGAAAGTTGCCCGTACCTTATGATTGGAATGAGGGAGCGATTAAAACGAATCCAAAGAAAGCAAAGAGAAAGAAATGAAGTCTGGGAAGTTGCCTGGGCGGGATGATATATTACAGCAGGCTCTGAAAACGAGAGTGGCTATTGCACTCGAGTCACTGAACAGACGAGACGGTAGCTCCTGTATCGTATCACATCCAACCATGAACAACCTAGGACTTGTATTTTTCCATTCAAATGAGGAGTTAAGACTCTACGTAAGATCAAAAGCGTCCTAAACACATCAGCATAATTGACCGAATTTCAAAAAAGACTACCTTTGGAGTAATCACGTTTGGATAATTCTGAAATGCCCAAAAGCAAACGCCAAAAATTTACAGCACACCATAGAGCTACTAATTGGAAGGCGGCTTTGAAAGTGAATGAGCGTTTTTGATATCAGTAACCCAATCTCTAAAGAGACAAATAAGGGATTGCTGCATAATGAACACAATAGAAACAAAAAAACTTTGAACACTCGTTTGTAACACAGTCTAGGTATCTGTGCAGAGAGACACGCCTAAGCTTACAAGCTAGGAATTAAGGTGTATAATACTCCTAGGAGAACCATATTCGTTAAAAACTGTCACAATAAAGGAATCAGAGAAAGCCCATCACCTCGCAGCGGTCGTCAACCAATATTCTGGGCAAATGTACAATTTTTTTCATGGGGAAACTTGGTTTATAACAGGGACAGCAAAACTTGCTTTGAAAAGCTTTTCGCTAGACGATTTTTGTACTTCAATAAGTTATGAAGAACCGGTACTTTAATCACAATAACAATATGAAAAACCGTGAAACATAAGCGAAATATTTCTTTGGCTTTTATTAAATGCGAAGTTAAAATATCACATTAAGCCATACACTATCTTCCACTTACGCACGGTTTTTTAGAGAATACTTCAACCTCGCTTGTCGGTTAAACTAGTTAGTGTAAACAATGTACAGGGTGGGACACAAATGAAACAAAAGCTGAGTTACACTACACAGGATCTCTAAATTAAGGCATTTTGCAATGCCTCAAAGTTTCCAGATTAGCTGTGGAAAACAGCTAATCGTTTCAAAGAGCGAGGAGCCGTTCCTGATGGATCTCGAAGCGAAATTAAAAGATCAGCAACAACTCACACTGCGAATGTAGCATAGATTTGAGCCTGTAATTAAACAGGAACGTCGATCATATTGAATAAATCTCGATATTTTCTTCTTTTTGTAATGCCCATAGACCAGAATACATGCTTTCTTCCAAGTAAAATATCTAATTTTCTATTCGATTATTCTTGTTTTCATACTTACGTGTAAGTCCCGCACTGAATAATGCACGCAAGAAGAGCGTCAGTTTCGAAGTCGTGATTCCGGCTTCCTAATTTTAAGTTGTCCGCAGGTTAGGCGTATGATGCGTACAACGTTCTTTTGACGTATCAATAGACACAGCCAGCCGTGCTGAATGAAGCACAATTACATGAGCATAAATATGCATGCAATATGTTAAGAAACAAGATGAGAAAATGAGCTATAAAACTCCAAGACGTGAAGTATATTTCAGTAGTTCAATATGCAACTTTATTTGGTCTGAGACATTCTGTAGTAAATAATGTTGGCAAAAACGTCAACATATGCATGCAGGTGTCTGATATACGAATGTAATTTATTATCTTGTATGAAATTTAGACTTAGCAGTCCAATGATTGCATAATTGCAGCTCTCAAAAATTTATACTAATTCAATTTAGAAAAATATCAGTTCTATAAGGCACCTTTGACTGATTATGACCCCCCACATCTCGATCCCACGAAAAAGTCAGAGACTTATCAGATACCTCGGCGAATTCCTATATGCTTCCTTGCCTTCCAAAGCTACGTTCGTAATTAAAACCGCTGTTCTCGTCGCACAACCCAATACTAACGTGAATTAACACACCACCATGAAATTGCTAATACTATAAATTGCTAATGCAGTATGAAATGCCATAAATTGAAATGCAGTATCAAAACCAATGGTTCAACAGGCTGCGAAGGAGTTCAGTGTAGACGTAAAAAGTCAGAAGTCACAAACTGTAAATAGGTAAAAAGATCACACCGACAATGAGTTAACTTAAGTAGCATTAAGAAACCCATAAAGTGCTGAAATAATACAATAGAAATGCAACATAATGACTATTTTCGTGGTTAACGATTACTATCGTATATCCAATAGCTACATGGCTTGAACGCGTCACCACACAGAAGTTCAAGATCACGGTAAACTCATTGGAACATATTTTATACGTACGAAATTATCAAGACCAATTGAACTACAAGATATTATCGATTACAGGCAACTTAAAATATCAAATAAATTTCTAAATATTCAACAGAAACTTTTCTGCAATCGTGGGACTGGTTTCCCCAAAGTTTCAGTTCGCAGCGGCGGCACGGAGATGTTAATAAGGAGACTGATATGAGTTGCTGTGGAAACGCTTTAAAACTCGTTAGGGTGAGCTTCCTCATCATCAAAGAGAGATAATGCCAAGAATACCACATTTTTGTCTCAAGTTTGGCCGTAAAAGACCTGATTTAGGGGCGGCTTCATCTCTCTCGCATATGCAGAACATTTCCTAGTCAGAGCAAATGCTGTATTACGGAAGTGCTTCATGCACGTAACCAAAAATCACTGGGTACTGCACAAATAAGAATACCGTAAGAAATTGAAAGGCCATTAACTTTTCATGCTAAGAATACCAAAAACTTCTAACTGCACGTAAAAGCACAACCGTCAAATCACAAGCAAGAATGCATTTGCACCAAAGATGTTCAAATTGTGGACACATATGCACTCAGATATTCTCATACTTCCGACACGTCTAGATGATTTTAAAGCTCTATCGGTCAGGAAAAATAGTCACGAGACATGAAATCCCTCAAATAATTATTATTTTGAAACAAATAAAAATATACGTGCAGTAAAAACTTTTACGTAGAAATTAGTCTTAACATTTAAAATTGGAACAGAGACAATACTACGTTACAGGTTTAATCTACAATGCAACATTAAACAAACCCTTAAGAAAAATACAGACACGAGCACGAACGAATGAATATTTAGAGGACAACGGCTCTGTACATAGAGCATTTCCCGCGAAGAGTGCAGCTTTCGCGTGATGACGTACGTAAGGACACCACCACGTCCAGTTTAGTTAATAAATATACCAAAATAAAAAAGCCCAAATAACAGTTATGATACACAATAAAATAGTTTACACACATCATTATCTTGACAACCTCATGGCCAATAGAGTAGAATTCTGAAGACACACTTTAAAATGTAAAGTCTTGAGTAGCCAGTGAAATACAAATTAAATACTCTGAAAAGGAGACGAGAGAAATTATTATTCAAGCTGAATTATTATTCAAGCTGAATTATTGTTCAAGCTGAATTATTAGCCCGCTCGAGAAGACATAGCTCTCCTGTGCCACAATTGGAAGGATCAATCAGTGAAATTCGCATTGATGCTAAGCAGGGAAACGACGGAAAACTCGCAACCCATACTTGATGGCCACTGGACTGAAATGACCTATTAACTCCTCCGAATGTTCGACTTCTCTGGGGAAAGTTTCATCATCTGTCTTATTTTCTGTAAAATAACCTGAGGATTTTCCGAAACCATATCCAAATTATGCAGAGAACTAATACTTAGTCATGTATATACTTCAAACAAATGTTTCGGGTATCTTTCTTAGGACTAAAAATGAAGTCGCAGCAACATTTCTGACCAGAAGTCTACCTTTAAAGTCTAAAATTCTAAAATGTAGCAATTAGCGTAGTTTCCAAAGAGCTCTAAAGCCCCAGCACATGCAAATTACTCGTATTTTCAAAGTCATGCGAATAAGGACATCAAAAAGGTAAAACACAAAACATCAAATGGACAGTCCTAAAAATTTGTACAACGGTTCGCAACACGAACAACTTTTTCCCATGCGTGCGGATGAATTCTTTGTGACAGCTGCCCGAACTGTGAGGAGTTGCACCCTGAGGAAATTCGAGACCAAGGATAAGATCTAAACTAACATCGTTAGGGACAATGATCCCTGAAGTACCTAAAGACAGGGACAAACATCAAGATTTCAGGGCGCGCTTTTAGCAAAACTTCATCGCTAGACCCTCAAAACCGCCACTCGTGGGCGCAGTATTGATGGTGCACAAAGCAGCGAGACCAAGATTGGGGAGTCGGATGATCTAAAGTCTGACTCCGACTCCACGAAACGCCTCCGACTCCGCAACCCCCGTAATACACGCTCAGTCCAGCACAAAGAAGACAAGAGGAACACTATAAAGAAATAGCATCCCCGCCTGTGAGAGGCTGCGCATGAAGTGCCCTGGGGATCATTATTTCTTCCTTGCACCTCGATGCTAAAGTTCCTCGACGTCAAGTTCGGCTTTTGGCGCCAGGGCCACACTTTCTAGCAGGAGGGAACACTAAAAATCTCTTATTTTTGAGAAGGAAAGGCTGCGAGTAACGATGGGACTTGCGCCGTTGCAGTTGAGCGAGGAGGCGATAATTCCCGAGCAACTTGCCGTCTAACTCGGGCGGTCACTGCTTTTTTTACTGACTGGAGAAGTTTATCGTCACAAAAAAAACTGAGCCATTCACAATCTAGAAATGTTGCTCAAATAGCTATGTAAACGTTTCCAGCAGAACCTTCAAAAAAAAATCTCTGTACTGAACAGCGCAATTCATATAATTCGGCAGTTCGCGTGCATCTGATGAAGCTCAGCTTATCAAAAACACCCCATTCTATTCGATCGATTTCTTCTGCTTTCCCTTATTCGTGAAAGGATCATTCCCGCGGTCTCATACGAGAAATTCTGCTTTCTCACTTTAGCGACGAAAAAGACGAGATCCCAGCGAGAAATCCGTGAAATTCGCCGCCGCCGATCAGGACGATCAATTATCCAGCCCGCGAGACGCGGCGATAGCGACACCCTCGCTCAGGAACGTCATGACGAGCGCACCAGAGGGGAGCGGCCCCGCTCTGTGTGGCAGGCCCCGTAATGGGAGCCGCGGCGGTATCGTGCAGGCATCAAGTGCGTAACAAGGATACCAGGCGGGGCTCAGGACGCCTGGGAGATGCTGCGTCGCGACAGCATGTGAAATACGTTGAGAAGGAAACCTAACCCTCTCAGTCTGGAAACTTGCGTACTCTACGGAAAGGACTGGCGCGGAAAAGTCAGTAATGATCAAAAAATATTTGGGACTGCCGAAACATGTCATTTTCTGCTCATGTGAATGTTTGTTTATTTTCAGTAGGTACCAAAATTTGATGTAAGCTAGAAACGTTTGTCGAACGACGAAATAAATTCCGATGCCAAGAAAAAACGCCCCATGAGATACTTCATGAATAAAATTTTGACACCGATTAATCGGTAAATGAATGAAACTATAAAATAAAAATTAAGCTTAGTTGCATAAAAGTTAATGCATAAGGGTGCCCGCACACCAAAAGCGTTAAAGCGAGAGTGCAGGCAA
>VOMN01021166.1:0-21276 GCA_014899125.1 Orchestia grillus
CTACATTCAACAGAATTATAACTTTGGATTTGAAGTGGCATCCTTACGAGATGCATGTGCGGAACACACTCCTCGATAACGATCTTCCTCAGTGGCTGAATTTTGCTCAACGGTTTTTGCAAAGCAATGTTCGGTTTGTAGACGACATTGTGGTTGACGATGAGGCCGCTTTAATTGTTTATTTTTTATTCTAGTGACATTTTCTTATTTAATAAACGGTTCAAAGTTATTAAAAACATGATTTTAATATCATAAAATTCAAAGTTTAACAAAAGTGTGCAAACAAGTTTTCAATATCAGTCACTGAAAATACTGCTCAAAGAAAGAAGTTCGATCAATTCTTCTGAAATTTTGTACAGAGATGGGACGAATATTAAAAAACAGCACATGACTTTTCAATTTTTTGTAAGTTCAATAGCACCCTGTATTGGAAATGTGGAAAGAGTATTTTGATGCTGAGTCCTTACCTGTCCACAACGGAGAAAGAGAGAAACATTTTGAGCAAGATCGATGAAGCAGCTATGACTAAAATGCTGTAAACGTATCCCCACAGAAAAAATAAAAGTTTCTACGACGACGTATATATAAAGGTAGCGTACTTCAATTCAATTTCTCTCCTATTTCAAGAACCTACGAATACTGATCAGGCTAGGTTACAGAAAAATATGTTTTAGTAAATTTGCAAAATTTACTTAATTTCGAGTCGAAGTTGGTCTTACTAACCAATGGGTATTAGAAGATCGCAATATGACGTAAAAGAAACAATGATAATGTACAAACCTTCATGGTGAAGCTTATCTTGCCAAGGTGAATTTTTTTCATATTTACTAATCTCTAACACACATTGAAATAGTTCAATAGCGTTGATTCAATTTATGCTATTTTGCTGTATTCAGTGTCACTTAATTAGGACATTATTTTTATTCTAGAGGAGCAAAGACCTAAATTTCGCAAACAGCTGAGACTCGGTTAAATTTGAGAATCAGGGTCCATCAAAGCCAAACGCAATACAAAAATACTCAAATGTGCCTGTATGATGTGAGACACGCAACCGTAACACTGCAGTTGCAGCATTTGAGGAGCGTGGGCAGCGCCCCCACAGCAACAAGTGCTGCACGTCCTCGTCCCTTGTCGCGCCGCTCGCGTGGGCGGAGTCCGAAAATATCACTGGAGCCTGGACTCAATTTATGCGCCAAAACAGGCTGTAATTTTAGCGCATCGCTCGGTGTGAGATGCACCATCGCTCAATAAAGTTGTGTGAATGTGGGCAGCGTGGTGAATATTGAAACCATAAGTTTTAACTCATGATATTAATGACACACAGTATTTTTAACTGTTTTAAAGCAACTTTCATGCCGTCAGAAAGCACATATGGCTCAGAACAATGCACTCCGGTTTGGTTACAATAATGATAGGAGTACACAACCTAGCTTTATAGCTGTGCTACTTGGTACGGACGGCTCCGTTACATGTGAAATGAGTAGCAGAAGAGTTATGCAAGGCCTCGTATTCCGAAAGCTTGCGCGCCTGTTGAAGAGAACATTCACACCCGGCGAATGTTTCACAGCTCTCAGAAGTTCGTCCGTCTGCAT
Organism: Orchestia grillus; assembly: GCA_014899125.1. NCBI lineage: Eukaryota > Metazoa > Arthropoda > Malacostraca > Amphipoda > Talitridae > Orchestia > Orchestia grillus. The sequence goes on from VOMN01021166.1 coordinate 1,593, forward strand.
GCAGTCAGCCATAAACCAAAAATATCCTACGACTTAAGTAACGTTTTAAATGAAGGTTTGTTAAAAACAGCAAAAACATTTTATGTTTTTCTTATTCGTAATGTTGGTATAGGCACTGCAACCTTAATTGCTTTTTAATGCAGTAAAACTTTTTTTTTCTAAAATTGAGTAGTAAAACGCATTGGCGAGACTAGCCGAGGTTTATGAGCCCAGGAATTATTCCTCTATTAGTTTAAAAGCTGCGTTATTGATGGGCAACTAAGTCATCTCTTGTATTGAGTGCATATTGAGTCAAGTAGTTCTAAATCCACTTCATTTGAAAGATATAAAGCTAAGTCCTACAGAGGACTCTTGATTGAAACTCGGCCCAATAATGGTACTTGTTACATAAAATTCAATTTTGACGGCTGAAAAGCCTCCCTGTTGACTCGCCTTTAACTTAGCTCATGCAAGGTGCCCTTGATTCGGTTAGGGGCTAATTAAGGGTAAAATCTGTTATTAGAAATTATTCAATAATAACTTTCATATGATTTTGCAATCAATTTAGATTATTCCCAAATAAATTTCTCAGTTATTACATTGTCGTTGAACAAAAATATTTATCCCTAAACACCTCGCAAATATCATCGGAGATTATAGCGATAATAAAACCTCTAGAATCCAAAATTACAGGATTGCTAGTCTGAATTTAGCCGGAATATTTTTAATTTTCTCGCGAAGTTGGCACGATTCCAAAATGGCATATGTTGGGCTGCGGCCTCTAGGAGGAAAGTTCAATAAGTGTGACGCATAGACATTCACACTTATATATTTTCAGCATAGATTATCAAGCACCAAGCTCAGTCGCTTGCTTTAGTCGACGACAAATTCTGATTAGCTATGTTGCGCGAGTCGGATAAAATCGTCACAGTACTCAGTCTAACTTTATTATTAGATAAGCATAGCTAACAGTACAAGGGAAATAAAAAACTCTGGGTAATTTCATGGCCGTAAATAAATAAATCTTGTTGAAACAAGGTTAAATATGTAAGAACACATCACTGAATGCTTACTTTGCTTCTAATTGTAATCAGTTATGTGCTGACCAATGTACAGAACAGACCCTGTGTTAAAGTAGCTCCGTTCATAACCACGGAAAACTGCTACTTTTGGATAAGAACTAGCATCAAATTTCTGGTGAAATCTGAATGGAAAGGGACGGAGATCATGGAGGCCCTAAAGCAAGCTTGCGGTACTGCTGTTCCTTAGAAAACGGCAGTCTGCGAGTGGATTCACCGATTCAAGGAAGGCCGGAAGAGAGAGACTACCTTGAAAATGACAGTCGCAGTGGAAGACCAGGCACACCAAAAGATGACCAAGAGATTGAGGCTGCTCAAAATTTCATTGAAAAAGACCGAAGAAAGCAATTAATCAGCTAGCTATTTCTCTAGACATTTCATATGGCTCGACGAATTCTTTTCTGCACGATAATTTGGGACTAAGCAAACTTTCAGCGCGATGTGTCCCAAGAGCATTACGCGCTGATCACCTAGTTCTTCGAAGTGATCTGTACTTGAAGATATTGAACTAAATTGAAAATGATAAAGAACATTTCCTGGCCAAAATCATCATGAGAGATATGACCTGGACGTATGTACCAGTATTATCCTGAATCCCAAAAGCAGTCGAGAGAGCGGCTGCCTCGTAGATCTTTGAGACCAATCATGGCTCCGTATGCGACAAGGTAATTGTCACTCCACAAGGAGGTTTTGAAGCTCTTAAAGTATATTCAGTAAATAAAGTATCATCATGGGGCCGAGCTCCAGATAAAGGTACATTCTATAGTTTGTGCTTATTTGCTATACGAGCTTGAAAATCCAACACAATCATGAATGCAGTGGAATAATAGCTTTATAAATCGCAAACTTCATTGAGAAAATCAATTTCAATACAACTTTTAGTTACTCTCGATGGAAAAATCAGAATCGTCGTTAATGCGTTCATTTCAAGTTGATGTGCTGAGACCCAAAATGAATTCAATTCTTGATTTTTGATGCAAAGGACGAATGATACTCTGTTTCACTATAGATTATTAAAAGCTAATTATTTAACAAAAATTTATGACATATTTTTCATAAAAAATTAAGTTCATAGACTGAGGAAGTTTCAAATGCCTAACATTTCAATTTTGAAAAAAATGAGTGTTTGCCAGATAATTTTTATGTAAAATACACTATTGAGAAGAGTTGTAACGTAATACTATTATAATTATTTCACGCTACGTCTTTTTTTCCCTGGTCAATATCGTTATTTTTCCACGTGCTTACATTCTGTAAAATCTGACTTGTACATGGAAAAATGTATTAGAGCCTGGGTTTGATAGAAATTTTAGTTTTGTAAGTGGTTTTCAGTCCATAGCCCTAATTTTTGCAGCAAATATTTACAGAATATCCCGTTAATATTCTGCGTTTATGAATACTACAAATTTGTGAAAAAATAAGTAACAATAGCCTCATTAAAATTTTTCATTTAACGAATAATCAATTTTGCCTTCTCCTCTTCTAACAAGAGGACCAAAAGTTCACATGAATAGTCTGCAGATTTGTATCGCAAGGTAATTGCCAAAAAAATTTTCAACATCAAGTGGTTGGCCAGTCACGTAGCAGACGGAATTTAACGAACCTGATCACCAACCTTTACAGAAACCTTGTCTTCACAAAGGCTTGGAACTAGTTTCTTCAGTGCTAACCCTTATTCATAGAAAATTAATGCAATTTAAAATATATTCCATAGAGTGTGTCAGCTACGATCGTCAGTTGCTTATTTTGACCAGGAAATAAGTTTTTTGAGAGAATGCCTTCCAAATAATAGGTAGCCAAATCTTTTAGTCGACAAGTGAGTTGAATTTTTTCAGATAAATTAATTGTCAGTGCACGAAAACACCTACTGTGGCATAAGAAAAATTTATGTCACTCTACCATTTTGTACATTTACTATCATACAAATGCGTGCGATTACTCAAAACCGTACCTTATTGTCATTATGCCCAATTAGATTTTAAATTCTGCCTGAAACTATCTTTTAAAGGGAGAATTTGTTAAGTATAAAGACTCCCTGCATAGGGAACATAGAGAACATGTCTCGACATGCAATGATTCGATTCTCAGAACACTAGGGCATTAGTCGGAAAACTAACAGACAGTGACAAAAACCTTCTCATTCGAACCCTCGAACTTACTACGAAAATTTGAATCATCCTTCCAGATTAACAACTTCCTAATAATAGACTCAACAAGCAAAATAATAGATCTTATGAATTGTAGAAGCACAGTACATATACAAGAAAAAAGACGTTAGATTCAAACCTTACCTCACACCCTTACATCTTGCTTGAGCCGTCTGGTCAGAATGAACACAATTTTTTGTTCTCGGATGTGAATTATGTAGAAGCTTTTCATTTTATTTTATGTTACCTTACTCTTAGGAATCTTATGTAAAAAAGGTTTATTTTTACCAGCGCAAATAGTTATATAATTCACATTACGTATTTCATATTTTCAGATGACAGCCGCTAATGATGTTATTTTACGAAACCAGATTGTCGGGGTGTCAAATATATGTTTTTCATTGTAAAGATTAGACTTATTATTATTGAATATTATTTTATTAAATTTACTTTCCCTTGTGATTTTCATCGTTAAAGAAAATCCATCGGCTTGCAGGACCGCTTGATGCATCGTGCATATGTACCTTCTTAGGACGGACGCAATTTTTCATGACGAGAAAGAATTAAATTGCTGTGTCACAGTCCCAATAAAGAATTTTTTTGACAGTTACTAAAACAATTTTCAGTATTCTTTCCGGTGGAGGACGATTGGGTGAGCTTCGTAGAAAAAGTTAATCATCAAGATCCTCAAAAGATGGGAGGTTTTTGCGTACAGAGATACAATATCTTTTTTAAATAGGAAAAATAATAACTCTGTAGATTTACTAACTAAAGTTTCATACGTGTTCATACTTTAAAAAATATTCCCAGCGCATGTTCACATATAAATTCTTGAAATTTCACTTGAAAGTTTTCATTCATGACAGCAGACTCTCATAGCTCAATAACCAAAAGCGTTGAATGAAGTGCATGAACTTGTAAAATAAATGACCGTTGTTCGATCTTTATTATAAGAGATGTACACCAGATTTTCATATTCATTTATTTTTCTGAAATTTTTCTGATACTTCTTGAGTAATGTTTTATCGAAACTGACAATATTACATGACGCCTCTAGAAACATACGGTACCCAGCGCAGCTTTTCAAAAACGTTAGCAAACGGTTTCAAAGTTTCAAGATCCAAGCAGTATTGATAGGTGGAACCTATAAATAGGCGAATATGCGCTGTTTCCATGTTGTTTTGTATATATGAAAGGCTTAGAGGTAAGAGTCACCTCGACTTACATTGATTTTCGATCATTTTGCGACCGCCTTTCTATACAGGACTCACTCTCGAGACAGGAGAACGTTTGTGGATGACAGTGGTATACATAACTCGTTTTTTATTTTTGAAATTTTTGCTCTACATGGAACTTGGAACCGCATGATTCTAGGAGCCTCATATCAAAATCTCTGCAATATTCTATTTTACGATAAATCCATTTGTATATAATTGATTAATACGTATAAGTGAAGCGTGCTGTCAGAAATTAGCCCCAGGACAAGAAATTGGTCACCTGTTTTTCGAACTCCAATTATTTACTACGTTCGTAAATCAGTTTTTAAAGCTGTGGCCGAAGTTTAGGTTATACGCAAGTACTGAACAGGTATCAGTCTTCATTGACAACTGGCAAAGTGTAGACTTGTTTCTTAGTTGTTCCAGAACGTTGGGATGAAAGCCCAACGTCTCGGAATGGCAAAAAGGGGCTTTTGCATTTGTTCGGGCTCATGGTCATCCACGGAAAGAAGCAACGGAATTCGTTGGTGTTTCATACCGCACTGTTATGTAGGACAACCAACACTAGTATCAATCCGGTACATACGGCAATTGAAGGCAAAATAATGGACTGAAGGAAATTCTAACCGAAAAATACCGCCGACGTGCGTAGTGAATTGTTGACCGGAATCGCTTTGCCTCATAGATAAAACTTTCATAGTTGAAACCCTTCTTTAACTGTTTTTGAGCGAACTTTTCGTAGGGAACTCCATACACTGGATATATGGAGAAGAGTGTCTCGGAAATGGCCGATGCTAACTTCTGTCCACAAGATCACTTCTTAACTTGGACAGAGCATTTGAACATTGGAGGGTAGAGAAAGAAGTGCCATGTTGTGAGATGAATCACGATTCTGCCTCTTTAGCAATCATTCCCGTTGTCGTGTTAATCAAAGAAGGCCTCATGAAGCCTTCGACGATGTCTGCGCGCAAGGGGCTATACAAGGAGGAAGAGGGTTTGTCATATTCTGGGACTGTTTCAACTACACGGAAATGGGTCCTTTAGTTGATAGATCCGTCAAATTGAGCCACCATGACGGTATTGAGCAGCTAGATAACCAAGATTTGCCGTTTCCACAATATTTGAATGAAGAAAAACATGATTTTTTGCATATCTTGCAATATAATTCGTTGGTGCATCATGCTGGAACTATCATTAACTGGTATGACAATCATTCAGGAAATGTCCAGCATTTAGATTGACCTCCATGAGCCCAGAGATGAACCCAATAGAAAATTTGTGGGACCACATGCAACGAAAAGTTAGAAGAGTTCTGCCCGACTTTCGTGCCGATCGTCGAATGCTCTGTTAAAATATAAATATAAAAAATCCGGAAGAAGCCTCTCATTCTCCCTAAAAAAGGAAATTATAGTATTTCATGTGAGATTTAATGTCATTATTAACTGCATGAAGACGCTAGTAACTTAAAATAAAGCAATCTTTTTAAGGGTGTTTAGTGAATGGAGTTTTTCGGGAAAGGTATCATGCACTGATGAAATGAGTAATGTAAAAGCGATAAGAAGTTTAAACCTAATCTCCTATGTCAAAGTAAGGATAAAAATTCTTCCCTAAATTGTTAAGCTTTATCCAAGTAATCTATTGCTCATATGCAGATTTTAAATATTTTCAATCTACTGTACTTGCCTCAATACGAGTATGGAATAGATCCAAGCAGGAGATAAAACAGGAGTTATTGAATTTTAATTTTCGAACATATGAGGCAGAAAGGGCTAGTTCTGTATCACGAATGGCCGGCTGTTATTGGTCTCAACACTCCTGCAGTCTCAACCCGGCTGTTTCTTAGTTCTAGAAAACCACCGTCACTCCCGTAATTTCTCTCAAACATTAATTTTTCAAACTTTAAAATCATCAAATATATGTTTTATTAGTATAATTAGTAACTTTACCTATAGAAATCTTGGAAATGAATTTGTCTGCTCTATCAGTAACATTTGACTGGCGATAAATAGGTATAATTTTATTATTGTAGTAGAAGTATAGATTGCAGCGCTATAGTGATTCAGACTATATCGTACCGACAGAAAGTGATCATTTAGTATGGACTGCAGAAGACGGGAAATCACTGCAGAAGGTGAAATACCCCACAGGATCCCCTCTACACAGAAACAGGAAGTTAAGAACGAAGAGATGATGAAGAAGGTAGGAAAATTATAGGAAGTAAAGGGGGCACAAAATGTAGAAGTCTCGGAGGTCTACCTGTAGCTGATGTAGCCTAACAGTGCCCCCCTGGTGTCGCCGCTTCCCATAGCATACGATAGACAAACCTAACCCTATGGCCTTACTTGTACCCCGGAGGGTTAATTTTGTTATATAAACTTTGCATTTTTTTAGTATTAAAATGGCTAAAATTTTGAACTACAAAAGCCAAAACATGTATTTCTTCACAGTTCATAATATTGGTAATAATGTGCTTTCTATAAATGCAACTGCCTTCAAATAATAGACTCCAATTCAAATTGAAGTACGTGTATCTTTAGCCATGACACTAGAATATGTAATAGTGCAATATTTCGAGACCGCATCTGAGCAAACCCAGCCGTAATTGATGAAAGTGCAGCAATATCGGATTCATAATAAATCCCTTCCAATTCATTCGCATTAATAATTGGAGAACGCAGACGCAAACAAAGACACTCCATTATTAGCTAATATTACATATCCCCTGATTGAATTGCACTGCCATACGACATGCAGGAAATCGCCAGCTTTGATTCGAAATCAATAAACCTCCTCTGCCTTAGGTCCGGAGAATTATACATCTATGCGATTTTCCCTTTGTGATCACTGTGCCCAACGACTTGTTTTTTCGTCAATCTTGATACCAACGACGAACAACTGTGTGTCTTTATTTCCATCGCTGACACTTTTTTTGCAGAAAATTTCACAGTGCGTTCATTGCGTAATTTCCCCAGCTAGACACGTAAGTTATGACGTCAGAAGGAAAGAAAGCGTACGGACTAACCCCCTCACTCTCACTGTCTCTCTCTTGCACCTGCCGCGTAACGTAAAGAGGCCTCAACTCGGTGAACCAAAATATGTTCACTGTAGCTCTCCTTGCACTGAGATCACGATGTGCCTTATTACAACACGGAATTGATAACTTTTGTTGTCACTTGTAGTGCTGTAATACATTGTTCTGCACAACCAACACCGTCCATGGAACAAAAGAAAGAGTCCCGCTTCCAGCGGCGGGCGCAAAGCGAGAACCTCACCCGGAGTCTGCAGGCAGTCCAATGCTCTCAGAGGGCCGCCGCCCCCGGAGCTGCCACGCTCCCTCCTCCCACTTTGTCCCCTCACCTACAGTCGCCCTCGTTACCTACACAGTAACCCTCGCTGCCTACGGGGCGTCCTCGTTGTCTCTAGTGTTACCGTCGCCGCCACAACGACTGCCCCCTCTGGCAAGAGTCGCTTTCATTGCCTCATCACTCTCTGTTATGTTCGTGGCTGTTTACGTCCCTGAGAGTTACATCACCCTCACTGGTCGGAGTGTTCTTTGCTGTTTACGTCCCTGAGGTCAACCCTCACTGTCCGCAGTGTTCCTTGCTGTTTACAGCTCCGAGGGTTACGTCAGCCTCACTGTCCGCAGTGTTCCTTGCTGTCTACGTCCCCGAGAGTTTCGTCAGCCTCACTGTCCGCTGTGTTCCTTCCTGTTTACGGCCCTGATGGTTACGTCAACTTACTGCATGCGGTATTGCTTACACTGCCTACAGTGTTGTCCCCATTGCCATACGATATTGTCTTGATGTCTACAATAATGTCCTCAAGGCCTAAAGTCTCGCCATCGCTGTCTGGAACTGTCTGATGTCAGGAACTTTTGAGCATTGCCCGACCACAAGCAAATTTTCTTCTATTTTTTAACCGAAAGGGAACGAAAGATAAAATTTCTTAATCACTTGATAATTTAAAATTGGAATATTATTTTCAAAAGAATTTCAAGCAAGAACATTGAAACACACTCATCTCAAGCTAATAAGTGGCAATTATTTGAATATTTATTTAAAATAATTCACTAAACAAGCCAAGCTTTACATGTATACAAAGCGAACGCCACTGTTTTCAGTGTGAAACTTAGCTAACTACAAATATAAAATGAGAGTCAATCTTATGTTTCTGAAATGATTTTTTGTGCAATACACTTCCCGTTTCAAAGTTACCTCAATCGCTCGCCGTTGATTTTTTTTTGTATGGAAACGTGATTAACAGGGTTAAATAGATGCTAATGGTTACTCTTTCCTTCGCTCTTTCAAGAACGTTAAAAAACAGTAATTACTTAAGTGGGCAACTTTGATTCTCTCGTGGCAGTAGTAAGTGGCACAAGTTGCAATGCTTCGTTGACTCGGACTATGTACATACATCGGATCGAAAAAGAAGGGACCATTCAGTAAGGAAGATCAAGAACGGGGAACCTATGAACAAAGTGAGTTCTAACACATGATCCATTGCGCATAGAAACAGAAAGTCAAGAAAGAAGAGGAAGGAAAGTAAAGAAGTTGTAGCGAAAAATATGTGAAAATTAATAGAAGCGAAGTGGGCACGAAAAATAGAAATCTCAAAGGCCTGTCTATACACGAGGTGACCTTATGATATTCTCATACAAAGTTAGATCGTACTATATATGCCGAATTAGTGTGCATTAGTTTCGGTTTGGAAGGAAAACAAATAAATTATTATAAAAAAATTTGAGACAATCTGTTTTTTAACTTTGCAGCAACGATGCCTCTAAAAAGGTTCGGTTACATCCTCGGGAAGACATCTCTGCCATCGAGCACCATTTCTCGTGATCAACTGAAACTTTAGAGAACTAACTCCAGCTGTAAGCAGTAACTACTACTAGATATTCCAACGCTATCTCAAAATTCACAAATGAAACTTTTGGTTACCAGCAAGTCTATCCAGTACATCCCCGAAGAAATCTGGCGGGAAGCGCATTCAGAAGAAGCGGCAGGAAAAGCATGAAAGCCGGAGGGCAGTTGAGAGTTCACGCGTCGAGAGCATCGGAGATAAGACAGCAAGGCGTATACTGTGTGAGGATGTCTTCGTGGCTTAAGCTCGAGGGGACTATGTAGTCTGGCTTCGAAGAGAAGTTCTTGAGCCGACCGATGGTATGAACAAGTTTATTGAAGGGCAAGTTGAACGTGGAAACGAGAGATCCTAGGAGAAAGACGTAGAAATATGAAAGCTAGTTGCCTTAATTTACTCAAGAGCAATAATAGGCCTTAAAAAAAAGACATTTACAATAAGTTACACGATCTACATCACCCAAGTATGATCTTGGAAATAAAACAAAGTTCATTAATAATCTTTGACAGTATGAATTCTACATATAGTACTTTTGACTTAATTTTAAGTTCACTCGCCATAACCGCACAAACGTTGCCTCACCTCCGAAACTTCCTCTCCGTCCAACAGATGCCCAGTTCTTGGCCCAGCAACTGCACCATACACACTGGAAGCTTCTACGAGCCCTGCCGACTGCGTAAACTTACGGCCGCAGCAAGGTTTCCAAGTGAATTCTGTCTCTTGGTCAACCTAAAGGAATGTAAACAATATTCTCTTGCATACTGTACAGAAATGTGAAGGAATAGTTAAAGAATATATATTCCTTATTACTTAAAGAGCAGTAGCATTACAGATTGCCTTTCTTTCTTGATTCGGACTATTTCTTGCCAAAAGAGATAGGACTATTTTGTATGGGCTAAAATAACAGGAAATCTTTGCACGAGGTATGTTCCGACACAGTATACCCTGCGCTTAGAAACAGAAAGTTAAGATCGAAGAGGAAGAAAATACACAGGAGATATGGCAAAGAACGGGTAAAATTGGAAAGAAGCAAATGAGGTACGAAAGATAGAAGTCCCGGAGTCCTATCTATAGCTACGGTAATCTAGCACAATTCCGACGTGGGTTGGCAGTCCCCATAGCAAACGATAGACAAAAAAAAACATATCGTTTAAGTTGCCCATCCTCGTAGGACATCGTCACTACAACAACAAAGTCACGCTATATCACGAATACACCAATTTACAAACCTTCAAATTTTGTTGCGCAGTGAGGTAATTATGAGGAGTCAACCCGAAGCCTATTTTAGAAAGACCAAATGAAATTCAGTCGCAGGCATCCATCCACTGATAAGGACAGGCAGAGTAGTCTGAAACTTCCTTCTTTAGAAAATTTGAGCCCAGGAGATGGTGATATTTAGAATCTCCCAACAATACGTTAAACGATTTGATCTTAAAATTTAAAACTTGAGAATTAATCAGATCGTATGCTGACCAACAAGTATTAGGCGGTCTACTTGACATTAGGCTGTCTACTGACTAATTAGGAGGTCTACTGACTAATTAGGTGGTCTACTGACCTATTAGACTGTCTACTGACCATTAGGTGGTCTACTGACCATTAGGTGGTCTACTGACCATTAGGTGGTCTACTGACCTATTAAACGGTCTACTGGCCTATTAGGCGGCCTACTGACCTATTGGGCGGCCTACTGACCTACTAGGGCCTAGTAGACAGCCTAGTAACTAGGCTGTCTACTAACCTATTAGGCGGCCTACTGACCTATTAGGCGGCCTACTGACCTATTAGGTGTTCTACTGACTTATTAGATGGGTAACTAATCTATTAGGTGGTCTACTGACCTATTAGGTGGGCTACTGACCAATTATATGGTCTATCGATTGAACAGGTGTTTTACTGACCAATAGGTTGGCTTACTGATCAAATAGGCGTTTCGATATCCGTGGAAACTTCTTAGATCAGGAGTAATTTTAAGTTGAGGAAAGCGACATGTAAGCGTAAAATTGGCAAACAAGAATGCTAAACAAGATATAGCAGCCACCAGAACTAAAAAAATCGATACATGTAGGACTAAAAAGACGGAGGCATTAATGCGTGTTCAGCTGTACTTTAGACTCCAAACTACTTAGGCTGCAAGTCTCGGCGCCTCGACGACCACTGCCGGCGTCCTGTACGAATCCACCAGGAGCCTCATTTCACTACCGCACTTCAAACTTGGTTTCTCTTGGAAAAACAAGTTGATGGCAGAGAATTGGGCCAGTGCTTCTTAAATTTCGCAACACGTACTCTTCAGCTCTCCTTCCAGTTGGCCTTAGATACTTTTCGAACATTATTAATGCACGTATCTTTGTGAGTTTATCGTGATACCTCCCACTCTAAACCGTTGGGTTAGACGTTTTAACGTAACTTACTTAAAGTGTAATAGAAATATACCCTAAACTAGTCAGTTATCTGTTAGATCGTTGCGAGTTTGAACCTGCGTTGGCTGTTGCCCTGAGGGTACTCTGGTGAGCTCTGCATGATAGTTTTGACTACTTTGACAGTGCATATTTTGATGCGACTAGATTACTCCGAAAAGTTTGATGAAGTGTTTGGAAAATTCTTTATAACGTATACAGCGGTCGCTGTTTGTGCAATAAAGAGAGCCATCTTTTCCTGGAAAATTTGAAGATCTTCACTACCTGCTATATTGAAATCCACTCTTAGGAATTCATTGAGAGCTCACAATCCCTCAGCTGGGGCTCGGTGGCGCAGGGCCAGCGCTCCTCCCGCTCAGGAGGGCTACCGTCCCATTCCAGGAACGGGCTCAGCAGACTGTCATATTGTTGCAAAGTGCTTCCCTTCGGAAAGGAAGAGCACTTCATATATTCCCCACAGCGGTGAGGTGCACTGTCAATAAATGAAGCATTAAAAATTTCCATATTGAATGGATGTTTGACAGTTTTATTGGAATAAAATTTACTCCCGCGTTGTAAATATTTTTCGTTAGGCTTTCTATGGCCACAGATTATACGACACACAGATGATTAAAAAATTTCTAGTTCAATTTTTGGAATTCCACTCTGTTACACTCCAAACTAATCGCGGACACATCCCTGGGTGAACTCCCAACTTCTCCCGCTGACTGAGTGACAAGCGTGAAAAGATCCAGTCAGGCAGCCGTACCGTGATGCCAGCCGTACCGTGATGCCAGCCGTACCGTGATGTCAGGGTTAAGAACCGTTCTAAATGTGGCCGTATATATTTATTTTATTGCACAAGCTACGTTATTTCTAAGTGCTGAGAATACAAAGTTTTTATTAACTTTGATTCTTAATCCACTTTGTAACTGATCAAGAATTCTACATTTTGAAAACTAGACAATTTTACGGATTATTTTTCTCCAGACTGCAAAATAAGATTAAAATGTTGAATCAGAGTTAAACTCCCAATTTTGAAAATTCATCAATTTTAGTTTCACGTTGATAAATTATTATAATCATGTGCAGAATTATCCTATGAAATTTTATCCTCTGTGCTTTTTTTAGGTTGACCTCACACCGTTTCATTACAGCTCGAGTAGTAACGCAGACGTAAACTTACACCTGATCTTGAAAAAAACAATACGCTTAAAAATGTTATGGATACAACAAAAAGAGCACTTATTAACCAGACGAATGACGCCTTCGACATAGTCAAGACCCACCGGGGCCAAAAACTAGCCCATCCGGTGGCAGGGTGTAAAAGAAGCAGAGTAGCGAAAGTACAGAAAACCTGAAAATAACAATTGTCTGTTTTTAACAATCAGGAAAGTTCCAAATCCGATGTCAAAATACAAATTGGAGCAGTACAACCCAAGACATTGAAGATTGTTTTAAAACTCTTTCAATTGGTCATTCGAGGTCTAGCAGAGAAGATGCTGCTTCTGCAGCTTCGTTGTACACAACTGAGCACTCTCCTTCCTCCAACTTTTAGTTGAAATCGTAGACTTCTTCAATTCTGTGCTTCTTAATAAATGCCTTCAATTTTGACTTGTAGTAGAACAGCGCTACTTATGGGGAAATCTTTGTCAAATTCCCCTATTTTGAGGTTGGATTTTCGTTCCTGCGTGTATTAAGCAATGAAAATTGCTCATTAATTCTTAGTGAGAACGACATTGGAAATGAAAATGAAAGTAAAATACTTTAACCACGTCCATTGGTAGTGAAAAATTAAATCTTTATCCCTAAATCAGCAATGAATAATAGTACATCTTAACGACTGATTTCAGGGGCATAAATTAAAAAAAATAACGTTGGACTTGGATAGTAAGGCTTCAAATGCATGTACCGAGAAACAGCTGAAAAGTTTAAAATCCACTTCAATGTATAACAAGTTGAAAAGTTCTAAGATGACTTGAGATTGAGATTAAAATTGCATTTTTGAAAGGCAATTTACAATTTAACTTGTAAATTACGTCTCGAGTGATGGAATCTTGAAAGAAAGATAAACGAAAATTTTCCTTCCATATCGAGTGCGAGCTTTAGCGTTTCTACAGCACGCTCTCCTCAAGATTACGTCGTGGGGTATGGCAGACATGACCTGACGGGGACAAAGATACGATGGAAGTGTTTCAGTTACAAGATTGCTATTTCTTGGAACCCGAGGCAGTGGAAATACCAGGTGTGATGGGGTGCGCGACCTCGCAGTAAGATAAGCTGTAAGAAAGAAGCCCCAGGCGGCCACTACAGACGTGGTCAGCGCTTTGGCTCACGCAGAGACTTGGCCTGCGGACGATGCGGCGGTGCGGTGAGCGTGAGGGAGGCGAGCCTTCAGCTCAGTGCTGCTGTGCTGCAATCATGCAACTCTGCCCTGCGACAACGCTTCTGCAGTTTGTTTCTAGTGACTGCTAGACTTAAGGTGAGACCAAACTGTAACGGGCGGGAAAATATTCACATGATTTAATTTTTTTCGTTTTCCTTTCGTTAGTTAACATTTCCTTCTACACGACAAGACATTTCGTGAGAGTCCTGCGAAGCCACATCAATCAGGTATGCCGGGGGGACGAGCTGTGTAAGTACAGGATATTCTGCGTGCGCGCTAAGGATGAGTGCCATGTAACTGAGCACTCTGATTTTTCATTCAAATTTGAAATTGAAAATGGCACCGCTAAAAGTAAAATATTGGCGTAAAAATGCTAAATTTCGTAAATAAGACAAATATTAGAAGCCATGAGGCCCAAACTGCACAGCCGAAACTATCGTCTTCGATACATGACAGTTGCAGCGTATGATTTTCACTTCAGTTAGAATCCAACGTTGCTACGTATCTTGTGATTCGGATAATGTCCTTCTCGTTCTTCCTTTGATTGAGAACCTCCTTTTGAAACATAGATACAAATTCACAATTTAAGTTTCACTGAGAAACTTTGAGAGTCTGTCTGAGACCATCACTGCATGCAGGATGATGTCCAAATCGGAAAACTTAGCTCAGTTCGACTGCTGTTATGCGGTACTTCCCTACCCACCCACACCTTCCTGCAGCAGCTGCCAGTTTTGGGTGCTGCCCTGCTTTCTTCCAGGGGCGCTGCACGACTACTGCAGGTGCAGGTCTCATGTGTATAGTACAGAAAGAAGAAACTTTATCCCAACAAAGTCGATATGCAGAACAACATTGGATTTGAATTGTCTTATAAATAAGCTTGAGTGTTGTTAGACTTAAGCTCTTTTTCGTAAGAAAGCATCCCTTGTTTCCACGAAATTTGACGCTCCATTCTCATCACCGGAGAACGGAGCGTAACCTCTGCCACGTGGAGCCTCTTGTCGCGTCGGTGTTACGCCACATGCAAATCTTTCTCCTTGAGTCACAGAATTCAACTTGCAATTATTGTTGTCGTTCAAGTAAATGCAGTCTTCAGAAAGAGATGCCTCCCGCTCTGTGAAAGCTTTGGACTAATAGTTCGAAAGCGTAAAAATTACTCTCTTGTTATAACAGGCGATATATTATAAAATTATTGTTGGATATTTTTGCATGAGCAGCTCTGTATTGTCTCAAATTTTGGTTGCATGTTGACAGACCTGATGCATGTTAACTGTAGGAATTTAAAAAGTTGCTTAGTATTTAAGTTCTACGTAAGCAAACGGTAGCCACCTTTAGGGTCTGTCTTCAATTTAGAATGCGGCTTTATTATTAAATGAAACTGAAACGAAAATAGTTAAACCAAAATATGTTTTACATTGTGAAACACCATGGATAATAATACATGAATACGCTAAGATTATTACTTTTATAATATTCCTCCAAAGCATAACTACGTACATGTGATTACTTTTCAATATTGGCAGGTATGAAGTGTCAGGTGAGAAAGGTAAAGTTCCTTCTGGCATAGCTATGAAAGCCACTGGGACCGCTGTTATGCCCCATTTCTTGGGGATGCTAGTCTGTCGCAGGGCTTCCCCCAGCATCAATTGGAACCCTATTTACACTAGGGTGAAATGGGAAACCTACCGCCAGGTGGACTCGAATTCACCACCACTCAAGATTGCTGTCGAACATCTTACCCACTCGGCTAACCAGGCTCTAATTTTATAGTATAGATTTAATTAAAACATAGAATTTGCTATTGATGGAATGATGATGGGAAATAAGGCAATTTAATGCCAATGTACATACTGTAATCATTTCAATATATCGTAGAAACTCCCGCTTAAAACAAAAAGTGAGCTTTTGATAATATATCAGGCATTTTTAACAGGGTTTAAGTCCTGCATCCGGAGGTCAGCAGCAATCTATTTCCAATTGTATTCTTTAGACATTTTATTGCCTGGATGCTGGTACGAAATGGAAAATATTCATAAATTACCATGAACTTGCACTGGTGATTACTTTTGAATAGCGGCGGTACATTGTTTCTGAGGAATCCCGTGCACGTATCTGCTGTCGTGTAGGTATATATCTAACACGAAAATGGCTTCACCATATCATAACGTACAACTCCTGTCCAAAACAAAGCGCTAAAAAATGACTCCGTAACTTAGCTGACACTACCGAGGTGGTCCGCTCGCCACCCAATCTCTGTCACAAGCACCCAGTCCAAGATTTTCTAGCAGTCCCTGAAAATGTCCACTTGAATGTTATTTTCACATATTAGTCCCAGCTCAGTCTTCTATAGTTAACCGCCCTGAAAACACAATTCCAACACTGAGGCATAGTGGAGGATCCATAATGTTATGGGCTGCTTTTCTGCATCTGGTGTGGGTTTCACTGCATGAAACAGTTAAGAGTAAAGAAGGAAATAAGACAAACCTCGAGATAAACATAACACTTTGACCACATCGTGCGCCGTATATGGTACACGCGATCATCTAACCTAACCTAACTTAGGCAAAGAAGTAATACATATGAATACAAAATTTTACGTTTTCATGAAATTTAGGTTTATTTCTCATATACGCCAGTTTAGATTAAAAGAAAAATTAATAGGACAATCAAATTTGTTGAAACAAAGTCTTTTATTTTTAAATTCACAACCGAGATATTTGTCGAGGTGAAATTTTACCTTTATGGAGGAATTGCGGTCAAAGTGTCAAGGAAAAATGTCCGAAACCTTGGATTTGAACACAGATTGTGGTATCAACATGGCAGCATCCAGAAGCGCAGGACTAAAGTGGTGACTGAATGGTTGAATAAGACAAAAATTAGCGTTTTGGAATGACCATCACAGTCACAAGACCTCAACCCTGTCGAAAATTTATAGCGAGAGCTGAACGCCCATGTTCATGAACGAGACCCAAAAATATCAACGAAGTATAAACAAAGTTCAAAGAAGAATGACCTCTAAAACCATAATATTTGTATGAAGTTGGTTAAAAATTGTAACAAGCATTTAGCGCCTGTACAGGATGTAAACGGTAGTTTTTGCCTACTGGATCAGCTTTCTGACGGAGCGCCAGCATTCACTGCATAGTCCTGCTAAAGTGATCGGAATCATCGCTTGATAGCCCCGTCAAACAGTGTTGTGAGGTTCATCATTAGACGCTCTCTCGGCTTGGCCCCTTAACCAATGATCGCAAAGATTCAAATCTGGTGGGCTAGGCGCTCAAACGAACATCTTTATTACACACAGTGGCAAATTTTCGCTCAGGAAGTTCTGGGCAGTTTTGGCCTCATGAACAAGCACTGCGTTTCGAATGGATTTAACTTGCTTTGGATTATAGTTCTTCTTAATCCGTTGTAGAATGGCTACGTCCAGAATCTTTGTATACTCTACAGTGTTTATTTTGGGTCCTGCTTCAAGAAAACGAAGCTGTAACCTAGCTTCAGCATGATTTAGCCCCACCAAAGGGCTCCAAATTGACTCAAGGCTTGTTCCAGAAGGTCATTCTACTGCTCAAAGGCAAGATTATACAGTATGATCTTTGGAAAAACTTTATATCTTTATCAATTGAGATTTGTATGAGGTACGTGTTGGATAAAAAGATATCAAGCAATCCGCACACACTTCTCTATTCAATAACAGCGAACATATGGAAGAAATGAGCTGTGATTATACAAGAACACATATGTACTGTACATCATATTTTATTGTAATACTTAGACTTAATCCAAGACCTACATGTTTAAGGCAATTTACCCAACCAGACCCTGATGCTTCTATTATGCAAACTATAAAAATTGGTAATTTACCTTTTGATCCTAAAGAATTAATTGATCGCTTTGAGTTCTTTCGCATTAATGTTACAATTCGTAAGTTGGTTGGTCACATTGCCTAAATTCGATCGTATACTTTTCATGCATTATTTGCCATATTTGCATTGCAACCATCAGCTCGAAAATATTTCTTAGCTGTTGCTTTAAAATATTGAAAGGATATTTCTATTTGCGAGCTATTCTGGGTTGTTTAGAAACAATGTGTTGACAAATTTTAGAAGAGTATTAGTCAATAGGTACGATGATGAAGTAGATTCTAATTTCAAAAATACTTTGGTAAATCCGAATATCAACAAGATTGTATACTTCCGAGTATACTTCATCCTTATACTTTAACCCAAAGTCGATTATGTCATAGAGCCACGCGTTGATCTGGCCAGACCAGCGCGTTGGGAGGGTTTTTCGATCCTTCATTCTTCAATAGATGATGCATACGTTTACGCACTTTTTTCTCCCGATTATAAGGCTCGCCAAAATATAGCTCTCCCTTTATGTATAACTAAGCCTGGCTAGAAGAAGTTTCCAGATTTACCTTTTCTTTCACTGCACCCTCCGCTTCCAAAGTTTGCTCCCATGCAGAAAAGCAGGACACCCCGAAGATTGTTCGCAAATTTAAAGTAAAATCTTAATAAAAATTGTGTAAAAGGTCCTTAACCACTCAGTAGGCTAAATAGTCAATATTAAATGTTAACAGTTATTTTAATTTTGTTCATAATATTCATATCTACTACTCCCTACGAATTCTCATTCATTCTACACTAAGTGTTCGAAGCAAAGTAAAAAAAAATATTCATTGAGCCTCCTTTTGAATCAATTACCGTTTTATTCCTACTCAGGAACAATGCTTTGCAATGGTTGTGCGGTACTAGTTCCCTCACAAAACTACCATTTTCTGTACCAATTAATTAGCAATCAGCTCTCATCCAGAGAACAGTGATCTGCCAGTACGTTCATTCCCAGGTCTTCAGCGTTGTTGCAGTGGCCTCGGGTACTTGGATCTTTCTGTTTTGTACATTTTCGAAAGTTTTGAATTTCAAACCGATTGACATGTTTTCAGCAAGATTCAAGTTCTATCCCCATTACAATAGTTTAAAAGACGAATTATTAGTAACATAAAAATTTCTTATGCACTTTATTTTATTAAATGGCTTGAGGTCTTCTCGTGTCAAACGCTAAAAAAACATATCCCTGAAGTTGAAACATTTTTACTGAATATTTGTATCGTTCTCTTGAATTGTTTAATTAATAAAATTATATCAGTCAACGTATATGAGACTTTTTGCTAACGTGCTTCAAGTAAAGAAGTGCCTAAAGGAGAACATCATCAAGCATTTATTGGAGTTGGATACTTTTCCGCTCAGACGTTTGTAGGTTGGAAACCACAAAGTGTTACTCTAANCAGTTTCAAATAAAATGAGTTACACCCGTAATATTTATCATTTATCTACCCTTCAGGTCACTACTTTCCACAAGCCGCTTTTGTGCAGGGAATTGTTTTTTTATTGTGCTGGTAGAACTGATAGGACGGCAGATTCCAAGACGGCCGCCTCTTCTGCGTAGAAAAAATAGTTCTCCGAAAAGCTATGTTTTTTTCTACTTCTACTGTGGTGATTTTTATTTGAAAGGCATACTATCTATTTGATTCATCTCATAAATTTGTGGACAGCTTTTGGTTGTATTGAAAAACGTTATGATTGGCAAGCATTAGTTTATTCCATATAGATGAACTAATCAG
>VOMN01021167.1:0-19332 GCA_014899125.1 Orchestia grillus
ATGCAAGTGGTATCGGCCAAGCGACCAGCAGTTTGGGGTTCAGAAACCTGACGGCTCGTGGACCGGCCTGGTGGGCGAGCTGAAGGCCGGCCGAGCTGACGTCATCGTGTCCACTCTGGACCACTCACCCGGGAGGGCCCAAGTAGTCGACTACCTCATAGCTGTATCGACAAATTGGTGAGACAAACCGAATGAACCATGAACTACTTAATGAAATTCTGGAATCTTACACGTTTGAATGTGTTTCTCCTAGTAGAGGTGCAGAGACCTGGTAATTACATAATTCCTCTCCAATTTTAGCTCCCCGGACCAAAAATTTGTCACTTGCTACTGATATGGTGTAGGACCTCCACGAGTACAAATAATGGCCGTATTCTGCACAATATTGAGTCTACTTGTCCTAATGTACACCTGGTCGATTTTAAATCATTAATGCATCAACAACCGATCTCGTAGTGCGGCCACAGTACGTGGACTATCTTCTCGACGTCTACTTATCATTCTAGGTGGTCCCAATAATTTTCTATTGTATTCATATCCGGTAACTTGGCTGGTCAATCTAAATGCCTGACATATCTTGAATGACTGTCATGGCAATTAATGACAGTTACAGACCAATGCATTCGACAGATATTCCTGAACGATAGGCAGAGCATCATGCCTTTCTTAATTCAGCTATTGTGTGAATGGCAAAACTTGGTTATCCAGTAGCTCGTTGTAGTCATGTTGGTTCAGTTTGACTGATACCTCGACTAAAAGATACACTTTTGTGTAATTGAAACAACCCCAAAACACGATAGACCCTCTTTCTCTTTGTACCGCCTCTTGTACACAGGCTTCGTTGAAAACTTCATGAGGCCTTTGATGAACACGACGACGGATATCCCGTGCTATAGAGACAGAATCGTAATTCATCTGACTGCAGGACGCCTTCATTTATCTACAGTACAATGTGCGGGTGCTTTCGCCCAGTATAAACGAGTGGTCTTGTGGGGAGGAGCTAGCATTAGCTTTACACTAGCCACTCCGCTCCACATATCCATTGCATGGAGTTCCCTACGAAGAGCTTTTCAGAAACAGCAGGAGAAAGGCCATCATCGACGTATCACAATAGTTCCATCCTTTACGCAAAGCGATTCCGGTAAACAATTTGGAATACATGGTGGCGGTGCCTATCGGTTTGAATTTTCTTCCGACCGTAATTTTGCCTTGGATTACCGTATGTACAGGATTGTTTTCATTAATGGTAGACCCGTATTACGGTGCGGCATGTAACACCAGCGAATTCCTTTACTTCCTTCACAGAGTGTTACTTAGCTTGACTAAATGCAATCTTTTTTTGCCATTTTGAGACGCCTTGCTTTCGTCCTATCGTTGTGGAGCAACTAAGAAACAAGTCTAAGCTTTCCCAGCTCCGAATGAAGACTGATCGTAACTGGAAAAATACTGCACAATGTTTCATGTTTTTCTAGTTTCAAAATAGTAGGACTAAAGTACCATACAATTCTGTCAACTATTTTATACAGTATGTCTGAAAACTCTCTCGACAAACTCATAAATAAAGTAAAGGACTGCAAATACTTGTCTTAACTCCATATAACAGTCTGTCATTTGCTTACTAAAGTGTTGGTATACAAGAATTTTATACAAATGCAAAGCAGTTTATCAACGCCTTATTTTTTCGAGATATTCTTGGATGGGAAACTGACGGTTGTGATATTTGTTCACCATTTTGTGTTATATTTCAATTACTTCATAATTTCACTTTCCTTGTCAAAGACAGTTATCAAGCTACACAATGTATAAGCTATCAAACTTACACAGGGAATATTTCTTCGATCTTCGATTAGGGGGAACGTGTGCGATGGTTCCAGCTAAAGTCACGGGCTAAACTCTGAATTAGATTAAAAAACGTTCTATGGAACAAACATATATGATATTTAGCGCAACAAATCGTAGATAATTTTATGAAATAGTCTAAATTTGGAGCAGGCTGATGTTAGAAACAAAGAACATGTTGGTGTGAAGCGAACAAAGTTTTTGATATGGCAGAGCGTTCGTAGGTGAACCAGGAAATTGAAAAGCTGTCGTAAGTTGTACACGGACTAGTCATCCGCACCAAACAAGTTCTGTATTATGTCAAATGAGGTTACAAATAAAATCTCTCGCAAGCATGGAAAAAATGCTCAGTATGTTAACTTATATTATCGTCAGCCTCTACCAGAAATATTGTCCATGAAGATTTAAATTTAAAGATCTAAAACTGCACCGCAAGCAGCTGCTTTCAATCTTTGAGAGCCAAACAAACTATAGAATACAATGTCGATTGAAATGTACCGTGCCGCTGACCAAATTTCCACCTGGCCGGACAAAAAATTTATCACCGTGCGATCGTTGGCAAATTCTAAAACTGAGAGAACATGTGTAGCTTCTCCAGAAGACATTTCTCAACGGGTAAGAGTCCATCCCAAGCGTCGAAAGCCCTTCTATGTTGGGGTACAAGCTGTAGTTGCCTTGAATTTGACCAAATCATAAAGTGGTCTCGAAAAATGATGAGGGAGTTAAAGTAAAGAGCCAAGTTTATACGGCAATGTTCTAGGAAAAAATATTGCATGTGATAACGAAAACCTTGGGAGATCTACACATGTGTACAGCGGCGATGTGTAACACTTTTGTAACATGGGTCGCAAAAATGTACAGATAATCACGTTTCTTGTCTAGAAAAATAATCATTGTGTTGGTTTTGAAGAATAAACATTTTAGACCAATAGTCTGAGAACTTTCTTACTGATTTTCATACATCTCTCCATGCTCAACGTAGAGGCCCTAAACATACTCCTGTGCAGGATGGCCCTCCACATGCTCACTGGAGCTCGGTCCCAGTCCCTCTGGACTCCCTATACTGAAGAATTTGGCCCCCGCGTTTGGCCTGTTCTTTTTGG
Source organism: Orchestia grillus (assembly GCA_014899125.1). Classification (NCBI taxonomy): domain Eukaryota; kingdom Metazoa; phylum Arthropoda; class Malacostraca; order Amphipoda; family Talitridae; genus Orchestia; species Orchestia grillus. The sequence continues at coordinate 2,943 of VOMN01021167.1, forward strand.
GGTCGCTGGAGGCGCAGCAGTTCTCTTCTTCGTCACCGTGCGACTTTGTCCAAGAGAGGCCAGGACCTGGACCGTGGGTGACGCTATAGTAAGCGTTACTGCGGTGTTATTGGCTCAAGGTAAAGCAGGTGTATTTCTTTAGAAGTGTGCAGTTTTTGCAGCTTTATGACTTGCAGTTTCTGTGATGAATGCACTCATTCCTGTTGAAATTAATTTTGTATCTGAGTTATTGATAATTAAAATTCTTAAGCAACCCATTTAATGCTTGAATTACAACCAACACACAATAAAGGATGCAGTCGAGTCCCAACCAGCGTCAGCGGCCGGATCGCGCTGCTGTCCCTGTTCTTGCTCTCGGTCCTGACCCACGCTCACTACTCCGCCATTCTCTACTCCAAACTGACCGGCACCCGAGAGCTGGTGCCGTTCAGCAGCTTCCAGGAAATCGTTGACGATGGGTCTTACGTAGTCGGTCTAGTAGAGGGAACATCCGCGCAAGATTTATTGATGGTGAGCTGACGATCCGCACTTGCTGGTAGAGATAAAAAGGAGCACTTGTGTTTGGGTTGCTATGCAGAGCCTCGTGTGGAAGGTGAAACTCTTTGATTCGAAGAACTAATTGAATTTAATGTTTTTATGCGATTGTGTCCCCCTAAGCACGTACGTTGAATTATTGGATTCGATATTTGTTTGCTTAATTGATTTAATGAAGAGGGAGCATATGTTGCTGCTGATCCCATTTACGTTCGAAATTAATTTGAACTCGGCATTTTTGTTAATGTTCATGACACATTTCTTTCTTTTGTATTATTTTATGTTCTTGTTGATTCACGTATACATGCAAATGTTACTGAAGAACAGAAATCACAAATGACCAAAAGAACGCTAACGAATTTTGAATTTTGATGGGCCACAGAATATTATTCTTTTCTGAAAAAATATTCTCACTTATCTACCATGAGAAAAATTAAAATATTTAAAATCCCTCTTCAATTTGAAATATTACAGGAGTACTGTTGTAGCTATCTTTGAACAATTTCTCCCGAGCATTTAAATCTTCTTTAACGAAAGCATGTGTGGGCCACTTCCCGAGCACATGTGGGCTCCATGGCGCCTTGGTTACCGTAATGGGCGCCCAGCTGGGAAGTAAAGGTTCGACTCCCGACTGAGGCTAATGCTTTTTACAGAACCGCCGGATGCTTCCCTTAGAAAAGGAAGCTTAAACTTTGCATCACTCACGCGCCAATAGTTACAAAGCGTTGAAAAACCATGTGTAGTACGTCAAACTATAATGGAATTAATAAAGCTATTGTTATTACTGTCTTTCTCGTTTTAGGAAACGAAGGATCCCGTCCTGCGACGACTGTATGATGAGCGGATCGTGCCACGAGGAATATTTTCTAACTGGAGAGAGCTTGTTCAAAGGGTACGGAAACGCGGATTGATATATAAATCAAACAATTATTCAAACTAAACGAACGAATAAGTATGCAATTAATGAGTCGTGAAACGAATAGGGCATAGATAAATATAGACTATGAGTTGACATGCATTTGTTAGGGTTCATCAAGTGTTCATTCTGACCTCAAGCTTTACTTTTCTCACAGATGGACTACGACAAACTCATCGTGATATTGAGTGTCCATTTTTTTGGAATAGCTTCTGGAAAAGACGAGGGATCATATATTGTACTTCCCATGAAGTTTGTCAAATTCCAAAGCGGATATGCAGTGCGCAAAAAGTCTCCGCTGAGGGCAGTATTCAACAACCAGTGAGTACCTGTCTGAAAAAATCTTGAAGGCTATAAATGACTCAGCCCAATCACTTCGGCGAGGGCTGGCCACGATTGATTACTTTCAGTCGTTGTTTCATTGCTTTCTTTGTTTGTTGGGTAACCCAAACCGCCATTGATTAGTTGGGTCACAGGTTAATGAGTTATATTTGTATTTCATTGCTTTTTTTTTGTTTGCTGGGTAACCAAGACCGCCATTAATTAGTTGGGTCACAGGTTGATGAGTTATATTTGTAGGTGATAAGTTGGATTCACTGAACTACGAGTGCATGTGCACGTCATGACAGAGCTGTTGGGTGCTCGACATTCGGAAGCAAAACGGCCTTGGGTTTGACGCCCTTTGATGTTTCCTCTTGTTAAACTCGGCTGCAGAATGAACAGAGTAAATGATGTCTCATCCGATAAAATAACGTTAACTTCCTCCCATTCCTCATTTTTTAAAGTTTTATGGTAATTACAACGCTGTAGTTACAAGATAGGTGCTAAATGATTAGAGGTAGTTATTATTTTCGGTTCAAGCCAAAATTTATTACAGTCGCACTGTCCTCCTTGTTAACAAAAATTTAGAATATTGTGCTAAGTGAAATTATTTAGTTTATCTGCTGCTCATGGATGAATATATTGAAGAAGCATGAATTACTAATCACTCAACCGAAAGCCTTATACCTTACATACATGTGCAAGTTTTAATTTTACACGAATTTCAGGATACTGAAGTCTCTGAACTACGGCTTGCTGGACAGGTGGGAGAGGAGGGGGAGCGTTGAGGCTCGTCGTTGCTTCAGCTCCGATAAAAATTCAATTACTTTGAGTCAGACGAGTTTTGCTTTCATGGTACTCGGCTGTGGAATGGTCGTGGCGGTGATGCTCTGTTTGTGCGAGATCGTGAAATTTGGGCGCAAGTGTCTCAAGTAGTGGTACAGTAATGGTACAGGTGTAGACATCCCCACTATAGGGGGTACGTGTATCCTGAGATAGTGGTACAGTAATGGTACAGGTGTAAACATCCCCACTATAGGGGGTATGTGTATCCTTAGGGGGGTACAGTCGCCATTCGCACTCGGCGACTTCTGTTGTACGCTGGTTCATTTTGCGTCTTGGTTCTCTTCGTTGCTTTCGCTTTTGCCACATTCTCCAGCGCCAACAGAACGAGACTTGCGCCACATGCCAGCGCCAGAAGAGAGAAGGCCGCCAACGTTTGTGCCAGCGTAATTGGACCAACGGAGTTGGAGTTGTCTTGGGGTAATGTTGCAGTGTTTCTATCCCTCATCAACCTCGGGAGAATTCCCTTCGTTCTAAGCTCCAGTAACCTGAGGTGAACATGGTGTAACATTTTTTATTAGAATTTTGATCCCATCTGCAATTCATTTGTGGATGGGATGTGGCCTGACACCGTTATTTTCCCACGATATCTTCACAGGACATCTCCCTAATTAAAACTTCCATGGGCGAACATTCAGGCTTCAAATGATTTATGTGTACCAAAATTTCAGTCATTTTCATGATTGTTTCAACTAAATCATTTCATTTCTCACACAATTCAAGCTAATTCATCCGCAAGACGTAGCATTAATCCTATGGGCACTTACCCTTCGTTTAGGACATCGATGTAAGGAGAACCTTTGGCCACGGCCAGGCCTGATGACAAGTGGAACCAAACTCCGGGAAGTATCGTGAACTGATTTTGGTCGAATTTTTCATTGAAGAGAAAACTTTGCTTGCTTATCAGAAGAATGAAGGGTTCATCTAAAGCCTGTTCGTAAAAAAAAGAGACTGACCTTTTGTTAAATCGTAGTTTGTGTTATTCATCGGATACATAAAATTACCTCACTTTAGAGCCGTTACTTTGTTTTGAGCAGGCTTCTTATAGCACGAGCTCATCCCCACCGTGCAACCAACGAAGCACCGAAAAATATAAGGTATAAAAATTGGCCTGAAATTTCCTACGATGACGGATGAGACCAGAGTTACTAATTAAAGATATCATTCATTAAGGTGACGAATTTGTCTGTTTTTACACGTGCTTCAATGATGTAATAATTATGCATGTTACTTGGCAACAGCTATCGGTTTATAGCACTACGGACTAAACTGCTCACTCCTGCTCCTCTTGGAAGGGTATTTTTTCCCTTAGCGAAAAACATAGTAAGGAGTCTAAACATATCAAAAAATTATGGGTGTAAATTGGGGTGTCTAAGAACATCTAAAAATCCCGAGTGTAAAAATATGGGTGTCGGAAAATGTGAAAAAGTTGAGTATCTCTAATGGGTGTCTCAAAACGTCTGAAATTCATAGGTGTGAAAAACATGGGTATCTAAAATTTAATGCAGCGCTGACACCTACCCTCTGTAGGCCTTCATCGATGTTCTTGACCAGTCCTCCACGCTGCACGATCTCGGCCCAAACTCGCTGTAACAGGGCATCTTCGGAGCCCTGATAACATGGAATTTCATCCGCATAGAGGGAAATATACCTTACGTAGCACATTTTCTACAATTTAAACGTGTCAAATGATCAACTGGAGCATAGGTCAGGGATAAAGTGTTATTCAAAGTCTGTTATTCGAGTCCTGGATCCTATACCGAGTAAAGTTTTAGATTGCGTCCGAACATTTAACTGCTACGCTGGGGAAAAAATTATTTCTATCGAGTCAAAAATTTGTCATTTATGGCAAAGACTCGGGTATCTATGTGTCGAAAATGAGTGTAGTATATTTCCAATGTGCAACCGCTCCAGAGGCAGAGCTGGTGTGTGCTGTTGGTTGAAAATGTACCACGCCCAGCATCTCAATGTGCGTGTGGATAATTTTGCATGTACCACGAGGTCAGAAATTTTTTGAAATTCTCTAATTATATTTCATTTAGAAGTTGTTTTCTTTACAAAAGATTGCTATTTCAGCTAACTGTGGAAGAGCTTCAGTCGAGTTGAAAGTTTTTCTATAGATAATTTGAGAAATTACTGCCGTTCCACTTTTCATGGCCTGTACGTTAACTGGTTATCTAGGTTGTTTGAATCCATGCTTCTACCAAATTACCTGGATTTCACTCACGAGGGAAGCCCCGTCCACAACTCCTAGAGTGTAAGTGCTGTCATCCAGCACTGACTGAATACCGTTAAAGGGGTACGTGGTCATGTGCACAGTCAATTTTGCATAGAGCCAGCTGCTGTAGTGGGCGACCACGAGGAACGTAGAAATCGAAATCACCAGGACTGTCACTCGACTCGCTATGGATTTGTGCGCGCGGCAATTATCTGTCAAATGAAAGTTTCTTACTTGAGACACAATTTCTCGCCTTAAACGTTATATCAGGTACAAATAAAAGAAAAAAATTCCTTAACCCTACATCAAATTGAAGTTATTTTGTACATATTGTATTGATTATTAGTTAGTTCAAAGTTCCCTAACCTCATGAAATGTGACCCAAAGATAGCGGAAATAAGAGACCATTTAGTATGGAATTAGCATATGAGGAATCTATGCACAGGTGTGTTCCCGCACAAAATTCCCTGCGCATAGTAACAGGAAATTAAGAACGAAGAGGACAAAGAGAAAGAATAATCAGAGAAGAAGGCATGAAATGGGAAGGAGCAACGTGGGCACGAAAGAAGTCCTGAAGACCTTGCTAGAACTGTGGTAACCGCTTAGCTAGAGCAGAGGTAACCTGACAGTGTTCCTATAGCGTAGGGTAGACAAACCTAACTAACCTAGCCCTATTGCCTATGGCCATTTCGAGGCCCCCTGAAGGGATTGTTTCGAAAATCGGTGCACTCAAGAGACAGGCGGAGTGTGAATGCATTTTGTTGAGAGTTGTTGCTGGATGCATGAATTTTGTACACCAAACAGGTAATAGAGGCAACCAGCAATAGATTTACTCGAACTTCTTGGAAGATTCAAAGAGGTGGTTTGGGGTATTGGACGAACAACAACGACTTGGCGGAATCACGGAATACGTCTACCTCACATGATTTGCTCTAAAGTTCACCAACGAAGGCGCAAAGTTTTTCAACCAGAGCATCAAAGATATACAGGGTGGGGCAGAACCGACTGAGCAGTGCCCGAGCTTGGCACTTTCCGAAACAATGTTATTAAATCTTCCCCAAGTCCATGGAAATTAAACAAAATATGTTGTTTTTCATTTCTTATACTACAAAGATTAGGTGGGGCAGAACCTAACCTAAACTGCTCAGTCGGTTCTGCCCCACCCTGTACTATAAAAAGGGTTAGGAAGATTTTGTGTGGGCCAACAAATAATACTTGCGTTCAGTTTTCTTACTCTGAGATGTAAACGATGCGATAACTTCCATGAACGACTCTTGCATCGTCGGTCGTTGGCGTTCGAAAGGACTGCTCCTGACGACGAAATAGTAGACAAGGGTCATAGCTGCTGACGACATCAGCAAGGTCCACCAAACTCCAGTCGAAAATTCACTCGTATAGCGCGACCAACTTGAGCCAAGAGACGTGGTCTTCTTCATAATCATGACATTCCTGAGAAAAGGAATTTTTTACGTGATACTAGCTCATCTAGTTCAGATGCACGTACGTGTCGATTTCTCTGCAGAATTTTCAATACATTGAGAAAAGGGAAAAAACTCGGAAAAGGAGAGACAGTTCTGTTTTTTATCGTTCTGTGTTTGGTTTCGGAACTGGAGGCTAAAACAAATAAGATTTTACGCCAAATATGGGAAAACAGCCTCATGACTATACGAGTACACCATTAAATTCAACAGATAAAATGGCCTCTTTAATTGTTTTAGAAAAATTAGTAATTTCAAGCGCATTTCCTCCATTCCTTATTACAGAAGAAGATACTCGCATGAGTGAATTCCTAAATTTTTCTCCAGACTTTGTTTCGAGGCCGGAAATTTTAATTTTGCTATGATGTGTTTTGGTCAAGAGTTTTGTCTTCTGCATTTATTCTTTTCAATCCAAAGGTTTTGACACTATAACAGCATGAGCTCTTTCGCCAGACTCAATCAGTTATGCTTGCGGCTCATATTTGGGCCTTGATCTAGACTTGTACAAATAACGAATGAAAGGTTAACACTACTCGAATGAAAATATATACAACTATTCCGACATCGCCCTAAAAATTGAATGAAATTTCCAGCAAGAATGGAATGTCGCTCAATCCCTGCTCGGGCGGCGACGAGGTAACTTTTTCCGGCCTATAATTAGTATTGCTCAACTTTGCGCGATTCTTGATTAAAAAGTTTGAAACGAGTTCACTCGTCCATCTTTGACCTCTCCTAGTACAAGTCAGCCATATCCAAATGTACTCATACATCTCAAGGAATTACAAAAATCACTTGAATAAACCCCACGTTAGTCAAAAACTAGCCTGTGAAAAGTTGATTGATACTTTATATGAGACACATCAAATCTATTTCGGTAATTGCGTGAGAAACTAATAAATATGCAAGCTTATTGATCCCACTTAGCCATTCATGAGTAGAGAACTTTATAGTACTCAAGCATCTCGGTGGGCAGGAGGAAGTGGATGACGTCAGAGCGAACTACGGTGTTGTCGAGGTTGACCACTGCGAGGTCGGCATCCTGGTTCATGAGCTCATTCACGATACCCGTCCATGATCCGTCCTCGAGCAGATTTCCGAATTTTTTATCGTCCGGACTTGAGTATTTGCAACTGGGAAATACGTTTGAAACATTTATTTACAACGAACCATTTACACTTGGGATATTTCGACCATAAAGAAATGGTGGATAATAAATTACACTCGGGACAGACACAAACGAGTGACTCGGAAGAGACAAAAATGAAAGACAAATAAATCGTACATACATAAATGGAAAGAATATGGTTTTGTTTTAGTGAATATAAATTAAGTATCCTCATCGTCTGAACCTGTTGCACAAACGTGTAAAGATTATAGAAAACGTTATAAAAATATAAGCATTAATTGCAACGTATGTGATTACACGAATAAATATGCAGCGTAAGTTAACCCTTTACTGTACTCATTTTTCTCAATGCAAAACAAAAACAATTTTCAGGAAATTGTGACTGAAGGACTATATTATTTTTGAGGAACCATACCATACATGATACATGATACAATAAGGGTTTAATGTCTGACTGAAAATTATGAACTAATGAATGAAGTTAAACTAAATTGAGCAACAAAATTATTACCAACGTTAAAATGAGCTTCCCAGTTACACTGAAATAAAAATAAAACGTTTGAACCACGTTAGCCGCTATTACGAATGGGCACAATAAATATTATAATTTGCTCTGATTTCATTCCGAAACAATTCACGCTTTGCTCGACGTGTGAAAACAGACTTTTCAAAAAGACTTTGGTTTGGGCGGGGGAAAAACAATATTTACTGAATGAAACATACGTACAAATTCTCTGCGATTTTGATAGAGAGTTTGCTGTATTCAAATACTTCAATAATTGCGAGGCTAATTGGGGATAATGTAGTAAAATGATGAATACTTACGTGAAATTGAGAAGCTCGCCTAGAGTTTGTGAAAGATGATATAGCCACTGATCAATCTCTTCAGCTCTTCGCTCTCCCTGCGCAAATACAAATTATTAGAAAATATCATAGAATGCTGTCTGAAATATTGATTTTACCGAAATAAGTCTGCTACAGTTGTGGAAAAATATATTTATTTGTGAAATTTATTAATCATTAACCTACATATCTGGGATGCCCTGTACTATACTAATATTGACTTGCTTAGTACATGACAGGGTAATAAACAAACAACTGAATCTACTGTTTTGCCGTATAAGGTACGTACCACGAATGAGCAATTGAGGATAAGTCCTTGTAAACTTCGTCGTCTTCCAACTCGCTCTTCACGCGATTCCACAAAACCTGTCGATTGTGCCTGGAGAGATTTCAAACAGATTTCGAACACTGGTAAATATTCGAAAGGATACACGCTATAGATATTTTCATGATCAGAAACACAAGTTTTTATGTTTATTGGTTACAGCAACAATAAATACTAGTGCTTTTATATTTATTAATCCCAAAGAGAGCAGACTCCCGTCTCACCCAATTTGAAACCGTGCTTGTTACTATGGGGTAGCCCTCAGCCACGCTGTATTGTTCCACCAGCGCGATCGTGGGAGCATCTTCGCGAACGCTGGAGTCCATCATTGCGAAGGTGATCTTTAATTGAATAAAAACTACATTAATGTGTATGCTCTCAGCAAAACGGGTAAAATTTCAATGGTGTGTGGCCCAAATTGGTATAGCAACTCCATTAGAGTAAAAAGAAGTACCGACGTGATCACAAACATGAAAATCGTTAAAACAGGGACGTTACGGGCCTTGAAAAATCCATCTTCAGTACCTGACAAAAGAGCAGTTTTTTCATGACAACATTGTCCAAGAAAAATACGACAGTACTGTGAAACAAACTCATTAAAAAATGTGAGTTTCTCCGATGCGAACTTCAACTCTATTCGGAATGGGACTCACCAAATTGCCATAGGGAAGTGATAAACGGGGCGGAGTCGAACCACACGTTAGAACCAAGATTGGTACGTATTTGGAGACTGGCTTCGGGAGAGTCTCTAACTGAAAATTATATTCATACACAAATCGAAGAAGTTATTAACTTAATTTTTAAATATCATATAGGTGCTCTCACAAACGAAGAAGCATGGTAACTATGTGTGAGTATATTGGTACCGAATATGAACTTCAAATGTTTTGGGGCTGCCAACTACATAGATTCCTCGCAATATTTTTCGATTGGTTGTTTCATTCTTTTACCTAAATAAATGTTCATCCATTAACTATTCTAATTTTTATTTTATTCATAGAAATAATTTCCCCAATATACTTTTGTGGATCAATATTCAGAGTGCAAAGCTTGCATAACACTTATTTGAGACCATGTCACGCCTTAAGCGGTAAGTGCCCAAATGTCTAAAGAAGATACAGATGAAGCTCAAGCGAAATATGGTTTCTTAACTAACTGGCATGCAAGTACTCGAGCAATACATATTTCTGTGAAATTTCTTCTCTACGTGTGCCCTCTGATCTCATTACCGAAGTTAATTCGAAGCGAAATCTTTTGATTTATTCGATTAGTAAACGAAAGAATTACTAAAGTCAAACTGTGAATCAGGCAGCAATTATGCGGAGTCGAAATTTGGTCTCGTTCACGAACATAATTTTGAATTTTTTTTCGAAAGCAGTATTTCCAAATTTCAATAAACGCTATCAATACTATAGATTCACAGGTAGTCTCAAGCTGATCTTCAATTCTCATCGATGATGCCTAAAACTTGAAGGCATTATAACATATGATGAATGCCACCACTCCGCACAGAAACATATGATAAATGCCACCACTCCGCAGAGAAACATGTGATGAATGCCACCACTCCACACAGAAACATATGATGAATGCCACCACTCGGCACAAAAACATATGATAAACACCACTACTCCGCACAAAAACGTATGATGAATGCCACCACTCCGCACAAAAATATATGATGATTGCCACCATTCTGCACAAAAGAGGCCAACACGAGCACTTTGCAGGATTTAAATTCAAATGCAATGAGCTTTCTCGTACAATTCGTAAAATTTAAATTTTACCTGCTTGAGTAAAGCAGTGGAAAGATTCAGGAGCACCACCAAGGGGGGCAGAGAGTCAGTTTGGGGCACAAACGTGAGCGTAAGATCCGCCAGTGACTTCCCTGGAGGCAGATGATGTGTGGAGACGCAGGCTGACCGGAGCCGTAACGGTCATAGCCATTTATTATCTGCTCGAAGGGGAAATAAAACTACTTGCATTGAATGTTTCCTGTAGTATCACTGCTGAATTAGTCCCATCTTGACAATTAAATTTCCTCGAAATTCATAATATACTCTTGCTGGTGAACACCTCTTAAACTATAGCTAAATCTAACTTGTGGACAACTCCCTAAATACTAATACTAGCTTGTGAACAAGTCCCATTCTACTAATACTAACTTGTAAACAAGTCCTGAATTATTAATACTTGCTTGTGAACCACGATTGTTTTAAACATTCTCTCCCACTATCTTGGATAATAAATAATAATAAATTTGAAAATAATTACAACGAAACTGTATGATAATTTGAGATTTGACAATTATTATGTCTTGATGGTGAGTGATCTCTCAGCAAATTAAAAATATCAGGTCGAACTTTCAATATTATATCCTGCAGGAATCTATCATTGAATACGCCGTGATTGAAACCCCGATTGTTACCGTGTCGTGTGCGCGACTTATATCGAAATAAACCATTGTTTTTTTCTAATTCTATGGAATTGAACGATTACGTTCTCATTCTTACGGTAACGATCTCTTTGAAATTGTTTTCCCAATAGTTCTTGTTTGTGGACAGGTTAGTCTACTTAGAAACCTGGATTCTAGATACAAGTACGTGAATATTTCAAACCTGTGGAACTGGAAAATCTAAAAACGAATATGATATAAAATCAGTACGACTTATATATTGTGGAGTACCTGCAGAAAAATAGGGTAAAACTCCCTTTTCTTGTACTTCACGTATTCTAACAAATTGAATTAAATTATAAGGGAAGGTTCGCCTGCGTTGTGTACAATGTTGAAATTCACGAATAAATTTAGGATTTACTTTTTAAAATTTTCCTATGGATACCTTTGAGCACATAAATTGAAGTATTCAACATAACAAAATCTACTTGCAATTTTAGTAATCGGAAAAATGTTAATTTTAGATATTGCAAGTAAAATAGGGAATAAAAATTGGTGAAATTATAAAATTTGCAATTATGCGTACATGCACAGAATTTCCTTTTTCAACAATATTAGGAGAGCAAATTCGCTAAGTTTTACATTCCAAAATTTCACTTTAGTTAATGACGAGACCGAACTCTAATGAAATACATGAAAAAACAGTAGTGCATATTTTTGGAATGTAGTTTGAATATTACAGCCGAGAGGATTGCATCCACAAATCTTGACTAAAAGAGACAAATTTCGATTAATTTTAACGAGTAATAATGAAGAACCTGTTCACTTTGCTCTAGCTACCCGTGAAAGAAATATCGATATGAGTATAGTACTTGCTAATGTTAGTTCTTACCCTTAGGACGATTATTAATGAAAATTTCCAGTCGTTTATGAAAACGGACCTCAGAAAAATCATCAAGAAATTGTTTTACAATTTTACCCTTATATTTACACTTTGAGGAATTCGAAACTACTTCAAAATTGTCCTTTCTTTCCTTAACTTCGCTTGTAAATGACGAAACAATCACTAACAGTAGTACGAGCAATATAACTGAGGCCCGTGGCACTCCTGCTGCAGTTGAGGCAGTCATCTCAATACGTATTAGTCCTGTCACGAAAAGTTAAAAAGAACCCTTCTCTTGGGCGGTCAGTGGGCCAATGGTCAATCGCCATTTCAGAGCCTTGACCAGACTTGCAAACAAGGCAGCTAGATGTTACTTATGCAACGTGTCAACGAGCCAAGGCTGCTTTGTTATTCAAAACACGCCTACTATAATTGAAAATTGAAACCCTAACGAAAGGTAAAGTTTTGCTCCGTGAAGAATGTGTGACAAGTAAACCACGTAATTACTGTAAAGTACGTTGTAATGTAAATCGTTGAGTCATTTTTGTACTTAAACGCACTGTAATGCTTTTATATTTAAATGTAATGTAATGCTTTGATTTTGGTAGTGAAGGCACTACTTGAAATACAATAAATGACTTGTGAATAGCAGCCACTTTAGCCCCATTTGTTTTTGTATGCTCCTTGAAAAGGCATTTAGTACATAATTTTGCGCTATCGCTGATTGTAATCAACGAATTACATAAGTTTATGATTTCACATGATGCACTTTTTCTGTTTGAATATTAAAATGTATTACCTATACATACTTGCTAATGTGTTTCGAAAGTGAACTTTGACAATCGGCTCACTGAAACTTTGATATAATCGAATCCGCGATGCATCACGTGCAAATTTGCAGCGTTCAGTTTTGCACGATACATCGTTGATTTCAATACGTTTAATAACATACTTTTTCAACATATAATTTGAGCTAATGCATCTTTGTTCAGCATTCAGAAATACTAGTATCGGAGTTCACTTCACTTTCAGATCAACTTAACAAACGGCATTGCTACATTTAAAAAAATATTTATTTGCATGCAAGTAATTTACATTGAAAGCTCATCAAACCCCTAAACAGTAACAAAGTTTCAGTCATATAATTTGGTTTGAGTTTCTTGGGCCAATTTATTTCTCTTCGATCTGCTCAAAACAGCTACTCTCCTACTACACGCCAAGGGCAAAGAACGCCAAGTACAAACGTGTCGCATTAACGTTTTTTTAGTTGCTTAAAAGGAACAGAGAACCTTTTCTGGTGTCAGCAATATACTTCCTTTCTCCTTGTAGGGTGCGATCGTTAAAGCCTCGACGTGAATACAACATTAAAATGTAATTTGTCCAGCATTCTCTACCGACAGCAGTGCGCTTGTTAAAGCTCACACCGAACTTCTTTGTCGTGTCACGTTTAGGAGTTGTACTAACAGGTGGAAGTTTATGCAATAATCTGAAACATGAGCGTGTACACGTTTTTCAGCGGGATTTCCGTCGTCGTTATTACTTTGTAGAATTGAGAACCTTTACGGTTCTTCAGAAAACTTTTTGTGTTCGAGGCAATACACAAATGAGGTTTCTATGCATAAAATTTGAGTCTTTTTTGGAAATTGTTTCTTCGTAGAAATTAAATATGTGAAATATAAATAAATGATAAACAACTGTGTCGCAGTACTTTCTTTCCAACTTTTTTGAAAGTCAAAAAGATCAAAAAATTTATCCGAGCAATATTACATAAATGTTCGTCACATGAGATCTTTAAGATCATATACCCGCAAATGTTCTGAAAAAAGCCTTTCGGGGGGTTTATTGGGAGGTATAAAAACTTTTTCTACCCGCAGATGACCTTACCAAATATCGAAGAACCTACAGAGCTTCATGACTGGTTAAAATCGTGACAAAAAATAGGATATAACCTAAAATAGTGAAGACTGCTGTACCGATGAAAATTTCTTTTGGGCTCTGGAGATCAAGTATGCATTTCTTCTTGATTATCTGATTTGATTAATACATAAAGATTTCTTCTATCTGCTATCGTAATCCTCAAGTAAAGAACCTTCACTTGCTGGTATAATAAAACCAGGATGATGAGTGGCTTAAAAACATGACCAATAAAGCTGTCAAATCGATGAGAATAAAAAATATGTTTTCCTGTATCAACAATCAAACTTACGTAATAGTAGTAAGAACTGCAAAGCTGTAGTAACTTAGAATATCTTGCACCGAAAGAGAAGGGACAGTTAGTATAGACCTTGAAAAATGGGAAATCTATGCACAATAGCGACAAAGAAAGCATAAAAATGGAAAGAAGCAAAGTGACCACGAAAGATAGAAGTCCCGAAAGCCTAGCTAAACCTGAGGTAGCCTAACAGTGTCCTTCTGGGGATGCCAGTCCCCATAGAATAAGATCGACAAACTTAACAAACTTAACTCCTAACTTTATTGCTCAAGACCTATCTTATGCCTCCTGATAGTTTTTAAACGATGAATGTTTCTATTTTTACTTATTCCTGAAAAAAATGTTCATTTGAAATTTTATGCCCACTGACAAAGTTGATACAATTTGTTTTCGAACACTGTATATATATAGAGAAATAGATAATCATGTAGGGAGACCTCGTTTCCATATTCGGTTTGATTTTTCTCAAAAGTGGTCAATAAAGAAAGAAGACGGAAAATAATTTATTCCGAAATCAGTCACATAAAAAGCATATAACAATCGGGTTTTGAGTCAGTAAGATTACAGATTATTCCAACACGTTTTACCGTTGAATTTTAAATGCTTTACAACTACTGGTGTGGTGGGGGATGCGAGGAATGTGTGGTTTAAACTTTCTTCTAAGTTTTCTAAGTGACCAAAATACAAAGTAGGTGTTTCAAGATGACCGATTTCGAAGTAAATTGAGTGGTCGGATAAAGAATTTATGCCCAAAGAACACCAGCATGTGATCTCAGCATTTACACACAATGATGGAACGTAGTGAACTATGATTAGAATCAACATCGCTCTGATTCCAACAGCAGTTAAAATATAAATATCTAATAAATTGTATTCAAATGTATGTTGTACACTAAAAACTTTTCATGCCTTATTATCACAGGTACTTCTTATTTTACAGATCTGATTCCCCATACCGTGGAGAAATAACCTGGTGTCATGGAGCTACATGGACTCGCTTCCGAACTCCAATAATCTGGAAGAAAAGAAGAACAAGAACGTCGCCCTGGAACGTAAACCAACGCAATACTGTGCGGTGGGCGAGAATGCGTAGAGCGGAGTAGTCAGCAGACCTACAGAATAGACCGAGCAGCAGCGGTCATGTATGTATGGGTGTCGTGCTGATCACTTGTGAATTTGGTGTTTCCCTATGTAATAGCGACGGCTGAGGGTCTGCTTCAGATTCATAAATTATTTCGGTATACTGGGTACAATCTGTTGTGGCCCGTGGGACCGTTAAGGTTTTGCTTGAAAAAGGATTTTTTTGATGATATTAAAGAGTAGTGGTGTCGGTCATTTGTTTGCTTGCGGGAGGACTGTTTTAAAAGTAACTTGGGAATAGATGTTATATAGTTCAATATTTGCCAAGTAAAGTGTTGTGTAGGCAATTTTTCTTTGTAATTTGTGCTTCAGAATTTTATGTCAATATGGACATGTCATCTGCATGCTCAGCTTAAATGTTTGTTTTGGGCAGTATTATTAAATATTCTAAAACGCATTAATTGTGTACTAGTACCAGTAATAGAAATATTAAACTAATTCCTGTATTAGATGCTAGGAAGATAGGTGTGGGGATGGTTGGCAAAATAGCAAGGCCCATGTATGTGTGAGCAAACCATTCTAAATTTAATCTACCCTTTTTTAGCCTAACCTGACACAACTGAATCTTGAATAACCTAATTAGCCTTTGTTCATTACTGTTTAGGGAGGCAAAAAAATACCAAGCTGTTGCCTGAATTTTTTGTGTTGGGACTCTTGGGAGTCCTAAAGTTTTACCCCAATTAGGTTACCTTAGTTAAAGTAAGGTTAGGAAATAAAATATTTTATTTTCTTTCTTATAATCCATTAATATCTCTTGGTGTTGCTTTTTCTCATTACCTTACTGTTTAAATCATTTGCATTTCTAGTCCTTTTTTGAGTAATTTCTACATTAGAATCCACATCACTGGAATATACTAGATGTAACAATTTAGTGTATTTTCATCTGTTTATTACAAATATGAACATATAAGACATATATATACATATCAGAACTGACTGCTTCATGTTAAAAATCACAATGTATACAAAAATTGAAATGGATACCTCAAGTTTTTTCACACTGTTAGACTTGACTTTATTGTATTTTCATGAGTAGCTCAGGATTTTGTTACTTTTTGCATAAGGCAAGATCAAATGTTGAAATTTGAGTACGAAAGTCTGATGGAAATTATTCTCCATGTAAAGTATCTTCTAGATAGGAGAGTGTGAATCAGTA
>VOMN01021168.1:0-14992 GCA_014899125.1 Orchestia grillus
GCTAAAACAATCTTGTCAAAAATCCTTCCATCTGATAAACCGTAAACTTCCTTTACAAAAGACCGACTTTTAGGACACCTGCGCACGGAACAAAGCACAATTAAGCAAAAAATTTGTCTCCGGAATACAAGCGTGAAGCCACCACGTCGGACACGATCGGCTCGTCTCCTGGCCGCGCAGCTCTCTGACGGTCCGAGCGCTGCTCCACCAGCCACTCGACTTGTTTCATCTTGCTACGATCTCACGTTGCTCGCGGACATTCCCATTTGATGCAGTAGCCCAAACTTTTTGTCTGTAAATGGGGTTGCTTATATATCCAAGTCCGATGTACATACGCAAACTACTATTCCCTTGACAACGCGTTCTGCTTGAGGGTTGAGAAAGCTTGGAAAATATATGCTACTAGTAGACGCACCCTACCAAGAATGGCGGATAAATGATATTTAATTTTCAAGATGCCTTCTTGTTTACGGTAACTCTGACATGAAACAATGCTATTTTCAGTATCACTGATACGGACTCCCTTGTCTGACAGTCTCGCTATTACTTAAGGGCGGATGAACAGACAGAAACAGACAGAGACAGAGACAGACAGACAGACAGACGGACGGACGGACGGACGGACCAACAAGCAAGCAGCATTAGGGTATTATTATATAGTGGGACAACTCATACGAAGTTTTCTTACTATGTTTCTAACGCAATGCAGCCTGGGCGTCCCCTACTCTCACGCATCAAGTGCACAATCATATAAATATCATGACAAACTCGACAAAAAATATCAGATAGTTTGTAAAAGTGAGAAAGCAAACGTCTAAACTAGGAACTGTATGAAGGAAAAAAGAGCGAATCGCGTTTGTTAATTAATTAAAGCTCACTGAAGCATAATTAATCCTGGCTGCGTCACGGTATCCAGTTATCACCACTTCAAATGGCTGGGGATCGTCGCGCTGCAGCGGTGGAGATCTTCTTGCATTGGAGCGCACGCGCTTCAATTTTCTCTGATGTCGTCATCGGATCTCATGGACTGTGCTTTGTTCATAATTTTTCGATTAGGTATTTCAATTTTTCGAACAAAACTACTTGTGCATAACCGCAAAGGGTGAAGGAACAGCTTTACTTAAATTTCGTGGTCGTAAATACAACGGAATCTACCGTCTCGAATCGAGACCGAAATTGAGAAGTACAACTGAAGAACCGCATCGAACAGCAGAAATCAATCGCAAAATACAGAGAGACGGGGGCAAACGCCGGACACATTCCAGTTGTGGCATACAAGGCAAGCGTCACGTTGATGGCGTCGTTTTGGTCACGACTGCAGGCGGGAAAACACGATACGAGCAGGCAATAAAATACGAGTGAGTTGCAAGGCAGAAACTGAGCGCGGGGGTGCATATGACGTCACTTGCGGTGCGACACAGAATTTTAAAATCAAAGTCCAAAAAAGGGATAATTTCAATAACCCGAATACGTCGCATGGTACTTAATAAATTAGATAGATGGGATACACGCCTGGATTAGAACGCACGAAATCAACTGTGTAAAGCAGTAAGAATGCAACAATAAATGCAACAATAAATGTAACAAAATAGATAAGAAAAGCCTAGGCATTCGTAGACAGGAACGATGCCAACGTACCGGAGTATTTTATAAAAATGTGTACAAATCAATTTAGAATATCAATCATTTGCCGGACTGCAACTAGATTTCAGCTCGCTCAGCCTCGTCAATATATGCATGCCTGTCATTGGTGCGCCGTATCTGTGATACCTTTCTTCTATTCCTGCTTCTTGAGATTAGTTTAATTATTGATACTTTTAAGGCGAGGTGAACAATCTTGCGAGATACCCGGCACATGAACCTTCCAGTCCTAAAGCACATCTTCCAAGCGAGCAGCCGTAGCGCTTGAAGTCAGACGCCTCCACATGCAGAGCCTTTATTTATTCTAACACGTTTTACCGTTGGGTTTTGAATGTCTTACAACTACAGTTGTGGTGGAGGATGTGAGGAATGTGTGGTTTAAACTTCCTTTTCCAAGGGAAGTACTCCGCAGTCGCGTGAAAAGCCTCACCTGAGCCGAGGCTCGAACCCTGGCCCTTTCGGCTGTGAGGCCATCACGCTCACCACTACACCACGGAGCCCAGTCTTAGAGGCTCGTCACCGCTAACACTCGACCAAACTTTTCACGTGTAGTAACACGAGAACTTTCTCCCAATAACAGCGAAAGAAGCGTTTTAAAATTATATACACACGACAACCTGAATGCGGCGGCAAGAAGTAGAATTAAATGCATTCTAAAGTATAAGTTAGGAAATTGAAGTTTAAGCGAAAATAACTGATAACATTATATGCGAGCTGCAGCGAGCCCTCTTGCTTCGCATAGTAATTGCGTGAAATTAAACAATTTTCTAGAGGTAAGTTCAACAAGTTCAACTGCATCGGAATGTAGCTTCTATAATTCTTGAATATTAAAATAATTATTTTGGCCGAGCAATCGCGCAACAGGGTCACAGGGCACGCAGGCAATAAATATATATACTTGCATATGAGGCTCATTTGACGAATCAGACCGAGTCAAGACCGCTGAATGATTTCCGAAGCATGGAAGAGCTGTGTCAAGTATCTCGATTTCGCGAAGATGATCTCACAAACACAGGACATAGAGCGTTATTGGAGAGCACAAAATTAGGACCGCCATTAGAGAACACAACATTAGGACCGCCATTAGAAAACACATCAGTATCGCCATTAGAGAACAAAACATCAGTATCGCCATTCGAGAACACAACATTAGGATCACCATTGCAGAACACAACAGTCAGAGCGCCATTAAAAAAGACGTCAAAAGTGCCATTTCATAAGCTAAAATTCCTTCGAATCCAACACGCAGCACGCAAGCTGAAACAAACGTATCACGAATATTTAGGCAGGTCTCAAATCTTCAGGTATGCAGTACTCTAACTAAAGCTAGAGTTCACGGGTTGAAGGACAAGAGTCTTCAGGGATTTATTTTGGCAAGAGGGGTGGGAAGCAGAGACCCAAGTTCGCGAACTACGGACCCGAACTTCAGTTTCTACAAATATTCGAACCGCTCTCCAAATTTTCAGAACGTTCTTCCGCGAAATAATTAAACGAGGAGTTCCTAGTTGACTGCAACGCCCTCCACCTGACATGCACACTGGAACTATACGTTCTTCGATCCTTGTGAAATCAACCAAACCGTTCTGAAACTTGAGAGCCAAAAGTCGTCCGTCCACGCAGCCGGAGGTCAGAATTGGGGTAGAGACAACATACGAGCGATGAATAAGTTTAGTTAAACACTCTAGGCGGTAGACACTCAAAAAGTCAAAAAAAGAAACGCGACTAGAAACCCCACAGCCTAAGTAAACAGGAATTTTCACGAAAAAAAACTTTGTTTCCTTTCAACGAGAATCTCATTTTTCTCATTAAAAACTGGATTTTCCTTGAAGAAAAGTTATCTCCCCTCCATAAAAACCATTTTCTCGGACAAAAAATTTAAAAATGATTTAAGCTTCAGTATATTCTTTTTTCAACGTGCAAGTATTTCCTCTAGGAGTATGCAAACAAAGGCAGCGACAGCGGCGCGCTAGCAACAGCCGCTTGGCTGGAGTAAGAGGAATAAAAAAGACGCGAAAATGAATCAATTGTGCACAGATTGTACAGCGCGGGCTGGGGCGGGCGCTCCTGCACAGCGCTGCGTGCAGCACAACGCTGCGTGCAGCACAACGCTGCGTGCAGCACAGCCCTGCGTGCAGCACAGCGCTGCGTGCAGCACAACGCTGCGTGCAGCACAACGCTACGTGGAGCACAGCGCTACGTACCGCCATAGCCACACGTGGTCACGTGCAAACCATGGCACGAGCATCTTACACCAGCATGCAGGCTGGGGGGCCGTCGTGGGGGCAGCCATCTACAACTGAGCTACACTATAAAAGGATAGTTTTTTCTTCATCCCTTTCAACCTTTTACGCTTAATTTCCAACACTTGCTCAAGAGTACTCTCACAAGAGTTTGTTTTATCTGCACTCACTTTAACCTAAAAATAGAGTCTAATCCTCCATAGCATCGTGAAAGAGAAGTCAGTGATAGAACGACCAAAGAACAGCCTTAATTAAGAGGGACAAAAGCAACACATTCCGAGCGTTTTGGCGTGGCCAACTCGACAGCGACACGCACAAGCGATCGAGATCAGCACTCAGCAGCAACAAAAGGCCGAACGGTTCACATCCGCGCCGCGCGGAAGACAGAAGAGGTTCAACCTCGACACACCGGAGACATTACCGTGGACGTCTGAATTACTCAAGCAGTTAGGCGGCATTTAGCTTTGTACGAAATACTAACAGCAGTGCTATGAATGTATGCAATAAGGCCGCAATTAGCTTTGTACGAAAAACTAGCAGCAAGCCCATGGCATGGGACCGTAAACTGCTTTTGGTGGACGTTGTGAAGACCAAGTTTTGGGTCCCAGGAAAACTCGAGCAAGCATTGACCCACAGCGGCCCAGTGTTGTCTTCTGGCAACAATTCCCGAAGAACTATGTCGGAGCACACATTAAAATAGTCGTTCAAGATCCTCTTCGAATGGAAATTGAACCTAAGAAGAATCATTTAAAATAAGCCGAATATTTCTTCACGACTTGACCTCAGAAAAATGCAAGCGACACATCTGCCCGTTCACCTATAGACTGGCGTTTATACAAAAATAACTGTTTCAATTCTAACTGAAAATGTGTGCCGCATAGGATTAAGATACGGCGTACGAACGCACGGCAAAAACTTGCAACACGCAAAAAAAAGGCCTTGAAACACAGCCTTTGGGGCCATGATGACGGAAGCGCAGCAACAAATGATCGGTTTGCGAGGGTGGAAAAAGTACACCTTTGCCCAAGGTAATTTTGCTCTGTAATTTGGATAGAAATTATCGCACTTCAATTCATCTCATCAGCATACATTCAACATGCCTTGAAGCCCGAATACATTTTGATAAATAAGTTGAACATTCAACAAGCCTTGAAATCCACGTACATTCTGATGAACAATTTAAAAATAGATCATCTCGACAACACGGCATTCAACACACCTTGAAGGCCAGGCCCATTGTAATGAACAATTTGTAATTATTCAACTTCTCTTGAACCAAACATTTAGCGAGCTAGCGGTGGAAACACCAAGCTATCGCTCTGCGAGGGCGGGATAAGAGTTCGTTGGCTCAAGACCTCGAGAGGTCAGTAACCATTAGGGAGCTGACCTGCTGAGACCTGCTCGTGATCCGGAAAACTCGCTGCCTCGAAAAATGGAAGCACGAGTAACAATGAATCTCTCGCACTGGGACACGATTTCCAGAGCCTGGACACAAGTATTTGCACAGCTCTATTTTTTTAAGTAAGTCGGGGACGTCTACAGTTCATATTTGAAGGAAATTTTGAAATTCTTTAGCTGCAGTTCAGCTTTATTACACAAGCTTTCGCTGTCCTTATAATGTACTTCGAAAATTTCTAGCTCTGTTCAAAGGACATATATTTACCAGGATATTTAAGCGGGACAGAACAAAATTGATCGACAGCCATAAAATCAACTACGCAAATAAATAACTGGGCCACAAGTATTTGGCTAAAAATGATATGTTGAATCATTATCTTATCGCCCAATTTAGACATCTTGATTCAGAATTTTTTTCAAAGCTTTCAGAAACTTCCAGGGACACACGGAAATAAACTATGATGGCACAAACAATCCCTCTCCAGATCTTGTTGAAGATGAATACAATGCCGAAAGTCAAAGAAATATTATGAGTTCTTCGAAAGCAAATGGTTGTACTTTGTAATGGAAGATTGACCAATAGACAAATTGTTGATGCACGTATTATGGTTTCATACTCGATTGTCGAGGCAATTATTTGGAAGCATAAAAACTCAGGGACAATCATCATTATTATTATTGTTCTTAGTTTGAAACTCCCTAGCCACATAGAATACCATCTCAGGAGAGTGAAAAGAAAGGACCATTTAGTATGAACTTTAGAGAACATGGAACCTATGCACAGGTGTGTTCCAACACAAGATTTCTTGCGGATAGAAACAGCAAGTTAGGAGGGAAGAGGAAAAAAATAAAGAATTATCAGCGAATATGGGATGAAAATGAAAGAAAGTAAAGTGGGTATGAAAGATAGAAGTCCCAAGGTCCATCTAAAGCTGAGGTAACCTAACAGTACCCCTTGGGACGCCAGTTTCCATAGCATACAATATACGAAGCTAACTAACCCTATTTCCTAGCCGATGCCCCTTGCAGGGTAAATAAACAACATATCAATTCACAACATGTCAATTCAGAACTTGCTAAATTAATTCAAGATATACATACTGACACATGATGGGTTAACTTGGAGTACCTCAAGTGACAGCGAGCACACCAGCACCTCCCACTGCACACCAGCACCTCCCACTGCACACCAGCACCTCCCACTGCTGAGAATGGCCCTCATTCAGCTTGCCAGAAAATTTTCTCGAGTCTAGAAGTAGGGAAGGAGAGAGGCCAAAGAGCTCTTTTGGGGTAAATTGTCATTAATATTGTACCAGGGGCTTAACCACCAATACCACATTTTATGTAATTTTAACAGTGAGACTTCGTTTCCGGGAATTTTCTGTCGACACGGTCAGCCTTGCAAGAAGTTTAGGTCGACGCCAATATTCCAAGATATGCTGAAGGACAATCCCATTTTCCTTTCAATATAGCTCTTTAAAGGCCTTTTAGGGTAAAATGAGAGCCGCACTTAAAATAATAACTGGATGGTTCTGCAGATTTTGGCCTATTTTGGTGGCTGTTTTGCAATCTTTGGTGCCGGAATATCTTCACTGCGACAAATTTCCACCCAATTCATTTAGTACCCTGAAAAGAGCCGTACACACATATCGCACACTCAGGTGCATTTTAGATAGAAAATAATTCTTCAAGGCAACAAGTAAAGCTTGATATCGACGATTTGTTCCCATATTGAGCGGTATGACAATAATAGATTTTTGTTGGTGTTTTTAATTGCTATATATCTAAGATAAAATTGATATTTACCCATTTTATGTGATTAATATTTTATAATGTATATTCTATATTGATTTGTTATTATTATATATTTTGGTATAATTATAATTTTATGATAACTACCGGGAGCATAGACGACACATGGAACAGTGGTGAGAGAAAGTGTGCAGTCCCAAGTCTCGCGAGTACAGAAAGCATTCAAGCGGATGTCCCTACAGAAGTAAAAAAGAACTCTGCTCTATGTGATTCAGTTACACAATGCTTACATCGACCACAAAAATCTTTCCGAGATTCAATACCCCGAAGGATCTGTCAGAGTTGTTCAATGGACGCACACTTGTCACCAGTTACACAGTGCGACATCATGAGGCTTCGCACCTCTTCGATAACACGTCGTCACAAATGGAGACTTTAGACCAATGAAGACTAGGAAAAAATCTTGAAGGATGAATCGGCTTTTCGCCGAAATCAGACAACGTTCGTCCGGATTCTCACAAGACAACTACCACTGAATTTCGCAGTGAAAATCAGCTTTTCGCCGACACCAGGTAACGTTTGTACGGATTTTTACAATGCAACCATGATCTAATGAATCTTGCAGTGACAATGTTTCGCCACACTTGACGACGCTCGTCCGTATTTTCACAAGGTAACTACGATAGAATACTGCACAGAAAATAAATTTTCTGCCGACACTTGGCAACGTTTGAACGCAATATTCACATAGTGAGCGTATTGAGGGGGTCGTACAGGGCTGAAGACACGCCTTGGCCTGAGGAGAAAACTAGAAATGCACACGATACATGCGAATGACTTTCTAAAATAATTAACACTGACATTTGAATTAAGTAAAAATTTATCACACTATATAATAATAGCCCAGTTTTGCTTGCTTGGTTGGCCCGCTCATCTCTCTGTCACGCTCTTCAGGATTTAAATAAGTGAAAATTCCCGGGTCCATATTTCTAATCAGTGAGACAGTCACAGAAGGCAATCCTTACCAGTGATACTAAAAATAACATTTCACGTCAGAGTTGCCGTAAATAAGAGGACATCTCAATGAATTAAAATCATTTGTACCGACATCCTGGGGGACAGGAAGGGGGAGTGTCTGCTAGTTTCAAATGAAGTACCAAAGATGTGCGTGAAATTGCACTCCAAACAAGATGTTTTCTTGAAAGTTTATCATGAGTTGCAGAAGCTGCCTTGATCACTCGGCACACTTAGCACACGACACACCATTCAGCACACCAAGCACACGACACACCATGCAGCACACCAAGCACCAGACACACCATTCAGCACACCAAGCGCACGACACACCATTCAGCACACCAAGCACACGACACACCATTCAGCACACCAAGCACACGACACACCATTCAGCACCCCAAGCACACGACACACCATTCAGCACCCCAAGCACACGACACACCAAACACATCACGACGCGCTGGCTCCACAGAGCCCCATGTGCTCAGCTCGATGAACACCCTCAAGTCAGCAGCGAAAGTCAGCGAGTGTGACGTCACTGCTCGCGTCAGAAGCAGAAGGGCAAACAGAAATCGAACCGCGAGAGCGAAAAGTGAAACTCCGCAGCAAAAACGCTGGCATCATGCGGAGTGTGACGCGTGTGTACATGGAGGAGCACATGTACGGGGCTGTGTAACGAGTGCTTTGTACACAGCAGATAGTACTAGTGTCCTGTACACAAACTGCGCACACAGCACATAGTACAACACTGTCCTGTACATTGGAACTGTACGCACTCTGTAATCAGTACATCACGGAGAGGAAACTTTTAACACGTCCTGGGCCAATAAAAATTTGAGCGCCACAACGCGAGGTGCCGTGCTACAAAGGCAAGTAGGTGCCGTGCCACTAAGGCAAGTAGGTGCCGTGCCACTAAGGCAAGTAGGTGCCGTGCCACTAAGGCAAGTATGGTGCAGTCCTGCGTGTTCCCACACCGCACAGTACCAATCCAGCGAGATTCACGGAGATGCTCAAGGGTTAGGGAACTGCCAATATTGCTTACCTGACTTGTTCTGACGCCCGTGATGATGATTTTGATGAGAAGGAGCAACAGACTCCAGCGGTCGTCTTCGTCCATCTTGAGGCTGAGACGTGAGAAGGTATCGCCTTGAGGCTTCATCTCAGAGATCCCTGCACTCTCTTAACACACACAAACACATACACTTCCAAGTGAACGGAGTCTTCGTTCAGAGCATCAATGCAGCTGTGCTAGAGGAAGGACGGGAGTACAACTCACGTACGCAAATATAGTGTTAATTTATGATTAGAAATTGAATTGTAGCACTGAAATTCAGTGGCAGGAAACGACGATAAAATTACTGTACGTAACGTAGAGGGACGTGAAGACCACATAGAGGCTAAAGTTAAGCCAGACCATGTCTTTAAGACTCAAAATCTTTTTATCAAGCGACCTGAAAGTTCGAACACATGAAAAAGAAAAGCGGTTGAATTTCTGGTACAGACAAACACGCACTAAAATTACGTAAATATATTTATAAAAAAGGTACAACCAGCGACAAGCGCCAGGTATTGCACTTCCCAACGTTATCAAGTAATGAACAAGAAATGCTCGGCCGTATAGCAAGACTTTGTCCTTTCAAGGTTCAGCAGTCAAATCTGTTACGTTAATTCATACAGAACTAGTCAGTCAAGTTCAAGCAGTCCATTCTTTCCGCCACGAGACACTGTATGTTTTTAGATCACTATGTACCACGGGGCACACTAAATGGATACATTATTTAGATGCATGTGTACTACCTGACACAGTATACGGGTATCATACCGCTTAGTACGGCACACAAAAATACACAGGGCTCCAAACAGAAGACTATTCACTCGTCAAACCTTCAGTCAAGCAGAGTTGATTATCACTGCCACTCGAATACTGAAAGGAAATTACACTTCGTATTTTCAATTACTCGTATTCGAATACTCGTAACAATTTACCCCCCGGAAAAGAACAAAGCGTAAGCTAATTTTATAAATTGCAGCCAGTACACGGCATCTTGAAGGAAAATTTTTCAGAGCAAAAACTGGTGTTGGCTATGCCAAACCACCCTGCTTCTACGCATAAGCTGCCCACTAATGCAACATGTCCAGCAGCCTGCAAACCTGTTCCTGCTCCAAGGGCTTTTGTAACTTTGCTTTCATAAGATTCAGAAAACGACTCGAAACATTCTCACACGCGATTGTGTCAAAGAAATATCAGTTTGCTGACTTCGACCATCTCGAAAATGCCAAATATTACATAAGTTTGGGTATTCATTTCAATGTATTGAACTTAACTCAAACAGGGCCAACTTATTCTTCGAAATGATAGAAATATTGTGTTCGCATTCGTAACGAGTGCTTTGTGTTCGCATTCGTTCGCATTGCGCACACTCGTGAGTCTATTCACTTTAGTATTGAACGAAATAATGAGAATCTAAGCTTTGGCTTCATCACCTGTGATGTCCATCATTCTTTACAGTAGTTAGAATGGCTAAATGCTACGAACAAACACAAATGAAAATAACTCAGTATGTACTTAGAACAGCAGGTCGTGCAATCGCAGCCATCGCGACTAACTTTTCGAGGTTCCATGACTACATTTTTAAAAAATTGACAAAAATATATAAGAGGTACAACTATGCATGCTCCACAGGTTAGGCAGGGCTGAGGGACAGGCTTCGTTTGCTCGAATCCTTTTCATCGGATGATTTAATTTGCAATATGTTGGGCCTTTCGAAGTCGTAAGGCTCCCAAAGTCGAAAGTTGTGCCTCCAAAAATCGTGAGTTGTGACGCTCAAAATCGTGAGTCGTGTCTTTCGAAGTCTTAAATCAGTATCGCCTCAACTTCCACATTTTAATTTAGAACTCTTATTTCACTAATTGAAAAACCTGATGTACCATGCTCTGTATGCGACTGATTTCAGAATAAACGATGTTTCTTTCTTTCAAAGCAAAGTCAAAAGCGAGGCGCGCACCGGGGGGGACCCTGCGTGAGGGCCCGCCTTTTGGGTCTGCCTGCTTGACCTTGTGAGCAGCGACGCACGTGTGCTTACCGAACATCGGATTGAGAAAGGATCGCCTGCTTCTCTTACGCTTGCTGAGCGACTCAAGAAGAGCCAGGTTATAGGAGCGAGTGCGTGTGATTTGCAGAGTTGGGTACGAAAACTGCGGGAGCGAGAAAGCCAAGATACCTCGTCTTTTACACGTGATATAAAAACCTCGTTAGGCGGAAACCTTACACAAAACGAAAATGTGCGTCTCTCAGAGCATAAATCGCTGGTGCAGCGACTGCAGAAAATTGTAAGACGATGGCTTTAGACTGCTAGAATGGTGAGCTCGTTTTCGTTCCTTTGCAGGAATACGTGAATGTTCGAGAGCTTCTCACTTGTAAGTTCATCTGGAGCAGCGTCGGTCTTGCGTGCACGTCTCGATACGTGTGCACTTCGCAGCGCCAGTGAGGTTGCCTTCTTGAGCAGAGCATAAACGGTTCTCGACTTTATTCCGCTGCTACATCTTTTCACCCAATGCATGCTAAATGCAAGGCGAGAATACGCGCCTTTTCCACGTGTGACATCACTGTCCCAACCATTACTATGATCCTGTACTCGAAAGGATACAGGACAAATGTTTTTACGAGATATAGAGGGCAGGAGTACACCAGACACATCACACTCCCACGTTGGGTTGGTAACCTAACCGAAATAACATCGTTAAAGTAAGATAGTTGACACAGAGGTGTACTGTGTTTCACTTACAAAGGCGGGAAGGTATGATGGACTCCAATCCAGCAGTAAAAAAATCCAGTTGTTCAACTTTCCGTAGTTGTTGTAGAATCGAAGAGAGGGGGTATCCAAGTCAAAAATAGCATTTGAGTTATGAATTGAAAAGAAGCAGTGACCTTCCAGCACTTGTCTGCTGAGGAGACTAGATCAAATCCAAAATCAGCTCCTGGTGATGTCTTCTACAGCCACGAGGAACCTGTTCTCCAACAGGCCCTGAAACTCTCTTGTACCCATCGCTGTCGAGGCGACTCCAAGTTGCAAAGCCAATGCAGCTGTGTACATCGCCCAATGATGGTCAGAGGCCCAACGCGGTGTGTGTGCCACGCAGTGAAGGCGGTGACCGTGACCGCGCATGGTGACCGTGACCGCGCATGGTGACCGTGACCGCGCATGGAGACTGTGACAGCGCATGGTCACCGTGACAGCGCATGGTGACCGTGACAATGAATGTTGACCGTGGCGTGAATGTTGACCGTGGCAGCGAATGTTGACCGTGACAGCGAATGTTGACCATGGAAGCGAATGTTGACCGTGGCAGCGAATGTTGACCATGACAGTTCACATTGACCGAGTTCGTGCACATTGACCGTTACGGTCAACCCAGACCGTACCGGTTCTTATATTACAGCCAGTAAATCGAATCAGTACATGATAGAGAACAACTAACCCTTAGCTGAACTTCGTATCATATCTGACACAGTTCTGTATAATAACAGTTTTATGCTTGAATTAGCAATGAATAACTTATGCTTAACATTAAAAAATTTAGTGTAGTGACGAGTTAATGAAGCTTTGGTCTTTTGGGCTCCCCAAACACTGTTTAGTTTGGCGCCCCGCAGGATGTACGAGCGCCCGAAGTTTGGCGCCCCGCAGGATGTACGAGCGCCTGAAGTTTGGCGCCCCGCAGGATGTACGAGCGCCTGAAGTTTGGCGCCACGCAGGATGGACCAGCGCCCAAAAGAATAAAATTGAGTCGACACGACAACCCAGGAATCTAAGTCACGGTTGCTAACACCATGTAACAAAATTTCAGTTGGGTCTTTTTGCTGGATCAAAAAAAAGTATCACTTTTTGTAACGTGACAAAATAAAATAAAAAAGAATTTAATGCTAGAACTTTGCTTATAGGCTCATTAGGTCAATAAGCTTTCAAATTTGCCTTTCGTCAATAAAATACCGAAATATAATACAATTAGAATACAAAAGCCAAGTTTACGGGAATAAACGGGCATTTTCTACTCTTTTATATAGTAACAGGGATGAGGTCCGAACACTTAATTGCCAGGCACAAACCTATTGTCACACAGTGCAGCTCACGCAAGCCTTGCTGGACTCCTTACACCCTAACTGAAGTAAAAACTTCTCGGTTCAGGATCGTCAGTTACCTTTCTGACGGCCGACGGACTCATTCGTCGCGTACTATTGAATGGACTCTAAAAGCGATTGCGCATTCGGAAAACATCCCTATCAACGTCAGCCTTATTCATATGAAGTCAGGGACATAGTGAGTGCTGGTTTCATACAAACTTGACAGCTTGAAGTTTTTTCAATCACATTTGGAGTCCACTTAACAGCACGGGGGAAACACGTCCCCCGGCCCTCATTGGGTTCAGTTATCACGCAGAATTCGCATGCCAACAATAAAGCTCGGCAAATACGGAAGTATTCCATAGAAGTTATTCATTCTTACAAGATGTAGAGCGCAGCACCTAGAGCATCGTTTCCGTGAGCTAAAATCAGGGCATCTACATCATATCTCACGGTGATCATTCTCACGGCTTCATTTGAAACGTTCACGGCACTGAAGCAAACATTCTAGTGCTGCATCACACATAGAGAAAAGAAAACTACACTTCGCAGCACCTGCCGATTTGGCAATGTGGCCTGTATTTCCAATAAGTTTTACGTAGGTTAAAAGGAATTGTCGAGTCATCCCGATGCTGCAACACTCGACATCGGGGGGCCAGCAAAGACGAAACGACCTGGAGCAACACACACAGCAGCTCCAATCAGCTCTAGAAAGAAGCATGGATGATTATGAAGGCCGAAATAGAAATACACAAGGGTTATTACGTCAAAAACTCGTGTTATCTTGGTGAATAAATTAATTAGAATGGAAATCAAATGTTTAAACCATTTAGAAAATCAAATATTCTCTGCTTTATAAAAGTTGGTTATAGAAATAAGAAATTTCGAAATAAGTTATTTCCACCCACCCGTCCTTCAGGTGTTTAACCAAGAAATATGCTGTAAATGAAGTCATAACTTGAAGCTGATACCATATTGGCGTGTGCAGTTATTGCAGTGATATATTAATTAACGGATTCGGTTAGTCAATTTAAAGGAAGCTAGTCTCTTAAGTAGCTGTTAATAACAAGAAACTTACAGCAGCACTGCAAGAATATTTAGAAAATTAACGATGAACATTCCTTCAAACGATAGTTCAATTGTTGAACAAAACACTTTGAATTAGGGCAACACTCTGAAGAGCCACTTCCTCTGAATCTCTGACTCCATTTTGTTACTGCGAAGATTCGCAGATCCTGAATCCACCCCAGCAAAAACCAACACAAAATGAAAAAGATTCTGAATTAACGCAGAGGAGGACGCGAAGAAACTGAAACTTACTGACCTGTTTTTCTTTAGCCCTGCAGTGTGTCAGCGGTGTAACCAACGTTACCATATTTCATGTGATCCCAACAGAGACTCAGTATGTATTTACGGCTCATTTTGAATTTCACATTCAGTTCACTCGGTAAACTTTCGACGCAGTTGAAGTCTTGAGATTAGCTCGGGCCTCCTACTCAACCCCCAAAGGTCGCCGAGTCACCAAGATGCGCTGAAGGACAATGAAACCCAGGCAGCATGCCACTTTGACCTCTACGCAGAAAAAAATAGAATAGGTAATGGCATCCGATACGAACCGAGTGGTCTTGGGTCGCTGCTCAGGTGCCATGCCGTCAGACGCCGAAATTAACATTGCAGGACAACATCACACCGTCACTACATCATCTCTCGCGCACACTGAAGTCGAGAACACAACATTGACGCCAACATTCGGTCACCTCATACACATACTTAACTGCATGTTCTATGGCGTGCTGCTAGCGTGATGGCCTCGTAACCGAGGGGA
>VOMN01021170.1:6642-25573 GCA_014899125.1 Orchestia grillus
AGTTCATGACAAAATATCACGAGTTCATGACAAAATATCACGAGTTCATGACAAAATATCACGAGTTCATGACAAAATATCACGAGTTCATGATAAAATATCAGGAGTTCATGACAAAATATCACGAGTTCATGATAAAATATCAGGAGTTGGTAATAAAACTTCGCGAGTTGGTAATAAAACTTCAAGAGTTGATAATGAAACTTCAGGAGTTGATCATAAAACATCAGGAGTTGATCATAAAACTTCAGGAGTTGATCATAAAACTTCAGGAGTTGATCATAAAATTTCAGGAGTTGATCATAAAACTTCAGGAGTTGATCATAAAACTTCAGGAGTTGATCATAAAACTTCAGGAGTTGATCATAAAACTTCAGGAGTTGATCATAAAACTTCAGGAGTTTATAATAAGACTTCAGGAGTTGATCATGTGACTTCAGGAGTTGATCATAAAGCTTTAGTAGTTGATAATAAGACTTTAGGAGTTGACTATTAAACTTCAGGAGTTGATCATAAAACTTCAGGAGTTTATCATAAAACCTCATGAGTTGATCATTAAATCTTTCAGCAAAGAATGAAATACGAGCGCGTGAAGAAATGAAGCAACATTTGGTGAGGTGAACTTCATTTTAATGTTTTATCTCGATGCAATGCAGAGAAACGATTAACTATTGCATTTTCTTTGACTTTTTACTCGCTTGAGTACGCTTCGTTATTTCGTCCATCGATCAAAGCTGTCCTATCAAGAGGAGCAGTGAACAAAGTCAGGTCGTAATTTTCACGTTTTATTATCGACTTTCCTTCCCGTTGTTGTGGTGAACATTTGAGCACGATAGAAATATAAAAATTCTGTAAAGACAGAACGCTATAATTTATCTTGACACATAGAATAACTGCTTTCGAGAGCCTGATAAAATATGAGACGAACTTTTTCTCTGATTATGTCAAGAGTCTGGAATAAATTGAAAATGCTTCGTAAGTCGCTTGCTGGAACACGTAACCCTTTCTTGCCCCACTTGCCAAATTCGGTGCACTCATTAAAATTACTTTAACGAACACTCGATATCGGCAAGCAAAATTACAGCATCTCAACAGAAGTCTTGGCCTACTTGCTTTGTTTGTATTAAACCCTTCAAGAGAAAATATGCGTGGTTTGAAAAATTTTTAGCTAGAAAATATTTTGGGCAGTCGCGGTGCGAGATATTCAATGGCGTGCGCACCATACAGTGAGCCAGTGGTAATGCCAGGCACAAAGATCAGAATTACGAAATTTTGAATGTACGTTAGTTCATCGCTGCCTTCTGTGACTACCGTCCGACCAGTGACAATAGCTTAGTAATAACAATGATTTCTCAACTTCTCGTGTATAAATTTCAAAATAATTTTTACCAAAAAATCTGGCAAGTGATTGCAACAATATGGCCAACGTCAGGTCTTAAAGTAAAAGATAATATTAAAATAAAGATTTAACGAAATCGTTCGATTTCGGCCGATGGGAGGTTATAGTTTTTCAATAAAAACAGCCAAAGTTTTTTCTTAATTGGTGTAAATAGGGAATTAACATACAAATAAGAATTAAATCAAAGTATATTAAAAAATAGTGGAAACAACACAACTACTTTTATTGAATAACTTCATCATTTATCAACGTGAGCACCGTGGAGTTTCAATTCATTAAAAGTCTCGCATTCATGGAATCAGTCACTTCCTTAATAGGAGCGCTTGGAGCTGCCCTAGCTGCTTTATTGACGGCTTTCATGAGGCTGTTTTCATCGAAAATTGACGTCCACCGGTATAAACACATCCATCGGATGATTGCTCAAAAATTCCCGATCAGGTTTAAATGTCGGGAAGATGGCGGCCAAATCATCGAGTTCTTACCTTGGATGACATAACTAGCTAAGAATGCTTGGGTGTCATGAGCCGAACGGGATGGAGTGTTCTCATGCAGAAAGTCCCGTAGCGGAGAAAGAGAAATGTCAACTATGCTTGACACCTAAGTTTCTGGAAAGTCCTTGTGGAATCTTTTCACAATGTCAACATAACGATCTATTTCATATATCAGGGAATTCAAGCGAGTTACCTTTAGCAGCTCTGATTTTCTTTTTCATTGTTGGTTCAAGCTTTTTGACGCCCCATTGTGGTTGCAAATATTGCCGGTCACTTGAAAAAAATGAGAATGACATCGAATAACAATGAACAGCACAACCTAAGCAAACACAACGGCGTTACCATAGCGTACCAGATTTTTCAAGAAAATTTGTTCACAAATTTAGTACCAGGAAGTTGAGAAATCCTTATTTATATCACCAAGCTATTATCGGTGGTCGGAGAGTATACAATGCAGGGTTTGCCTTCACAAAATTCAAGTCATCTTCTTTCTCCCTTCCTCTCTCTCTCATCCCCTCTCTATTTATCTATCTTCCTCTTTTTCTTCCTTAGGGAATGAATAGTTCTTTTTAATCTCTTACTATGATTCACGTACATTAATAATTTCCATTGTCTTGTAAAAATTCTGTTAATTTAAGATGATCATCAAAGAAGCTCAGTAAAGGATTTACACAAACAGGCACCACCTGGCACTAACCATAAGCGTACCGGTCATCACAGCCCGGCCTTGGAGAAGACAAACAAACAGCGCAAACTTCTCGAACAGACTGGAAAGTCAAGTTAAATTATTAGGTAGCTTAAAGCTCTCTACCCTCATGAAATGTGATCCGAAGAGACCGAAACAAAGGGACCATTTAGTACGGATTTTAGTAAACGTGGAATCCATGCACAGGTGGAAACGATGCGAAGGTAGGAGGAAAAATGAAACTTAGCAGATAAATTCAGCCCAAACTACAAGACAAAATTTAAACCTTCTGTTGTACTAAGCACCAACGTACTCCAAGGAATGAGTGCAAAGGCAGAAGGTTGAAAAATTAGGTTTAACATCTAATCCCAAAGAAACTACTATACCTCATTGAAAATAATCTCCTACATGACTAGCGATTTCACTGGCCGAAATGTGTATCAACGAGGGTAGTCCCCATCAGAACACCCCGATAACTGCACCTCAGGAATCTCATGCACCTCCTGCAGCGCGCTAGGGCTGGGTCCTCACGTTACGCACAAGAGAGTCTCTTGTAGCGCGCTGGTACACGACTCTCTGCACTCGCATGATGCACCTGGGTTCGAGAACCTTGTCTGAGATCATTGTACACATCAGCCTTTTTCTTTGAATGGTCAGTGAAAACAGGAATGCCAATCTCTTTTATTAGGAGTTAAAATGATATAAATGTTATATTGAAGGTTAACGCTTGTTCCAATTTCATTTAGAAAAATTACAATAACGAACGATCAGGCAAATCTAATCTGAGAGTGAAATTTCATTCAAAAATACGTTTATGTAAGGCATGAATAATTGTATATCTCTGTGCATGTGGATATTATTTATAGAATGGTGATACGATGAGAATAATTATGGATTGATTTAGTTAATAAATAGCCCATATATGAAGCACGAAATAAACAAATAAAATTTTAGAGCACGTTCTGGAACTGAGGTGTCGGCACCCTACGTTTCAATAAATATGCATAAAAATTATCATCTGTATAATACAGTAGCATCTTATCCTGAGCTATCTTTTCTGTAGCAAGGTAAAGTTCCTCTCACGAGCATCATAAGGCAACATTTTTAGCGCTAATTATTTACGACCCAAAAGTCAGGGCCAGCTCCCGACGCACTCTTACTAACACACTCATCTTTTCTGTATCTTGCACCCCTCCGCCCCTAATTACCCATCATTCATCATGCCCTAATGGGTCCCGAATTATTCATTCGTGTGTCTGCAGCTGCCAACCTCGCCATTTTGCCGTGCAAGAATTTTTTCTTTGGATCCGAAGTGCTCGGTCTCTTCTCTCATCCTACCTCCCACGGCCACACCGCCCAGTCTCGCTCGCATTCGAAGAGTTCTGTTGTTCCATTCGCCCGAACAGGACGATTGTTACCAGCTTGTTACTCAAAAAGAATACACGGACTTAAATCACTGCAGATGCAGAATTTCTGGTTTGATGGAACATTGCTGCGCTTGTTGACTAGCTGCCTTAGAGGCAAACATGGAGAGCAGAATCTGCAAGTGGAGGAGTCTTGTGCAACCCATGTTCTTGAACAACCTTCATTTTCGTTAGCTCCGTGTTTGGTCATGCAAAAGCATCTTTTTCATGTTTGATTAGTCTCGTATCCAAGCTTTATAAAAACACCGGATGTAGGGAGATCTTCACTAGCGCAGAATTTTATCCCTTTCACATGCTCAGCTGCTTCAAAAAATCGTGTCCACTCCTGACATGAAATGCAAATCGCGGTAATTTATGGGACTTATACACATTAATCAAGTCTGGAGTTTTCACGTACAACCTCTACTAATTTAAGAAGCATAAATCGCTGAAATATTCTGTACATTAATGAACACTTAGTAGGAACAGTAGTTAAGACCAGTACATTTTTTTAGTGAAACAAAATATGAGCGTTAAATTAACAAGAGAGAATTAGGTTGTGACATATGTACATGCAATTAGATGTGCTTTAATAATGTTCAAGTTCGAGTCCCAATTTGTACTCGAACCGCTCACCTCAGGTTCCAGAGCACAAAACGTCTTGGACATACTACACGCTAAAAAATATAGTAAGAAAGGTTCTGAGTTTGACGAAGAAGTTGCACATCAACCTCGTATACACTCTACACGCTGATGTCTTGTTTCAATACACTATGCAAATTTACTTCACCGGGGAACATTACTTCACAGAGAACATACAACTCAAGTATAGAACTTTTTAAGGAAGTCGAAAGAAATTCTCAGTAAGGGACTTTTCACTGTTAATTTGAGCGAGGTGATGGTTTGACTAGCTGAGAGGCTGATTCTTTTGTTAATTTCACCGCATGTTTTGAGTCATTGTTTTGCTGAAAGATCCCCTTGCGTGATATTTTGCCGGCATTACGCGAAAACTCGTGCTTAGCATCACGAAAAATGATCTGTGAACATGATTATAAAACACTAATCTTTGAGATGGATAACATTCACATTCACAGCAACCAAATATTTTATTCAGGAAACAAATCTGCAAAGCTAAAAAAATCAAGCATGAACTCATCGATACTGAAGATATAGAATAACTCGGTGAATATTTTTCAGCCTGTTGAACAACAATGCTAAAAATGCTAGAGCAAGATACATGCCACCATAAGATTTTTGAAGGTTTCGTCATGAAATCCTAGTATAAAAATATTAGTAGTCAAATAAAAATATTAAATTCCGAACCGGCGAAGTAAATCACACAAAACCAAGCTTCACAGTCGTTTCCTCGTGCACAACGAAGTCATAGCTCCGTACGCACCATTTATTCGAAAGCCTAATGATCGTTCAACAATAATATTTTCTTTTTAAATTGCACGTTTGAAAATTTCTTAAGCAAAAATATTCGCTGTCTAAATAAGGAAGTACAATTCCATGAAATCATATCGTCTCCCAGTTCTTTCGCCTCGAACCATTTAGAACTCAAGGCATTTATGAGTGACGAGAATCTTTTCCCTGCCAGCACCGTTGAGCAATGGCAGCTGTAAACCTTCAGCCGACACTGAGCTCTCAATGAATCGTTGGTTCAGTGGTAATATTTTGGTTTTGAGCTAGGAAAAGCTGAAACTCGGGATTTTCGACTCATCAAGGCAACACGAAAACGTCATCGTCCGTTCCGAGAGGATGGTTGGCACTGAAGGTCTCGAACGCAATTGCCAGTGCGGGGCTGTGCGTATGCCTCGAACAGCACAAAATTTGCCAGGAGCTCGTGAAGAAAAAGGAACATGCAGTACGTTGTAAGCTCATTAAGGTTTAATTAGTCCTGGAATTTTCAAGGTTCCGTTTTAAAACTGTGTGTTCTTTAATCCCAAGTTTGACTCATTTTCACGTTCGCGGTTTAAAAGTTTATGACCAACTTCTAATTATTTAATAGTTTTCGTTAAAATCACTATTTATGAGAATTGGCATCGAAAGTCCCAACGCCATATGAAGGTGATAACATAACAAATCAGAATTCGTGGAAGTTTCAATTAAATTCTCCATTATACAAAAATGAACCAAATTTTCATCTGCCATTGACACAGCTCTTCCGCCAAAGACCACATATTAATTTTGGGTTAAATTTTGAGTTTGTGATCAAATATTACGCTCAAAACTTTTAACTGAAATTTGAGCAAATTCGGATATTGTCATCAAATGTTGCGTTCAAAACCAATCCTTGAAATCTGAGCAAATTTTGAGACTATCATTAAGTGTTAAGCTCAAAACTACTCCTCAAAATTTAAACAAAGTCTGAGCTTGTCACAAACGTTGCGTTTAAAACTAATCCCTGAAATAGGAGTTTCATTGCACTTTGCTCTAGATTAATTTATTTCCTATGCAAAAATTGCTTTTAAATCTCATTTCACATCAGTCTTTAATGATAACTAAACAATTGTTGGAAACGAAAGTTTAGGAGCCTAAGTTATTCACAATAATTTGCTTAGTATTTTTTTCCACGGATGAAAACACTTGTATTTTGATTTCTTTTGAAGAGGTGTTGATCGTAACAGATGTATAATGAGCACCGCCAAGTGGCTCAGGAATACTACCGAGGCTTGACACGAACGTTAGAAATTCTAACCTAGGATAAAAAATATCGCACAAAATTTCATACATCAAGACGACAATAATTCCCAGGAATGAGAACTCACATGAAAAATCGGCCATTGTGACCTGGACTCGCATGAAGCAATAACTTGTTCACTAGAGTCGTGTCAGTACTGAAGTCCCCTCGTACATCCATCACGCCCTGTATGTACATCGGTTGCCTGTGCGTGATTGGTGTCAGACGGCACAGGACTTGGGTAGAAAACCAAGGATGGGCCACCTGGCTCTTTTCTGTAGCCATATTTTACTCTATTCTTTGATATTCTATTCTATCCCGTAGTTGGCAAACACAGTTTCGACTTGCTAAGTTGGATGAAATTATACATAAATAGCAGAAAATACTATGTGTACTTGATGATACAGTTCTGTATGCTCCTTTGTATTAATCCTGATTTTCCGACTTCATTGTTCAAATAAATATTGTGTTTTTGAAGCACGAAAATTAAAAATTTATAGCAGTTCGACTGTAAAGAACTTCATTCTATTTGATAGAATTGCAGCGCTGCGCTTAGAAACTTCCCGCGCTCTTTTATGAAGACTGAAATGAATAACCTAACTCTTGTTTTGGTATTCAATAAACATTTTACAAAACGCGCGTGTTTCAAGGCTACAAGCATGAAGCGGAGTCGGTGACAGGCTTAACCAGTGCGCGTGTCACTGAAGGCATAATTGAGGAGGGATGTACTCACGTTTCCACAAGCGTGTTTGAAAAACTAATGCATACCTTGGAAAGAGCGATGCAGAGCACGGCTTATGCAAAGAGAGCGGGACTGCAGGAGCGAAGGAACTACGATAAGGTGAGCACATCTGGATGAGAAAGCCCTGAAAAATCCTCAAAAGCGTTTATGAATTAGATTTGGGTCAAATAATCCAGTTACTCGGGTGGCATCAGAGTTTCTCAACTGATTCTGTACGCATAACTAAATTATAATTTTTCAAATATATCGTAGCTGAGTGTCACCGATAAAATTATGCATAAAAATGTCAAGTTTCTAAAACTATTTCACATGAGTTTGAAGTTTCTACGATTATTTGTGTTGAGCCCATCATTAACACGCATCCGTGACAAACTGAAATGAATATGGCAACATTTACTCGCTCATCTGAAGGAATTGAGTTGAAATGTCACACGCAGCAGCGGATTTTTACAGAAATAACCTAGTCTGCAAGAGTTACTGTAAACTCAAACATCGCTATGAAACATCTAATGGTTCAACAGTTTTTACTTCTGAATGCCACCAGTTTCTTCACTGTACGCAATGAGACAGGGTCGTCAGGGAGTGAACGGGTCTTGTCAAAGATATACAAGTACTTGCAGCGGCAGTTCTACAGTTCACATTCATAGCAGAACGCCATTGCATCACAATTTTTTCAGCCAAGATTCTGCAATGAGGCAAGTTACCAGACCCAAATTAGACGCTGCGAGCCTCTGCCAGTCCGGGGAGGCTGCAGTGTTTAGCCCAAACAAAAGGTAGCTCCGGCAACAACGTTCTGCAAACAAGAGTAATTTCCCTCTAACCGCAAAACACCGAGCGCATATGTCGCTCTCGTCAAAATGCAACCCGACTGGAGTTTTTCTCGAACGAGGATGCAAACGGGAAAAGAGGAAGTGCCCAGATTTTGTGGTCTCGAATGCTAAGAATTTTGAAAGCACGCGTAAAACATGAGGAAAATGTGATCGTGCTGTTGAGTGACGTGCTTGAATGAATGCCAGACTGCCTGGGCATCAAAGAAGCTGCAGTATATTGGGCTTTAAAGAAAGAATGAGGGCAACTGAACTTTTTGCGCTTTATTTTCTGCATTTATATCCAGAAGGTTATCACCTGGTACTTGATTAATGCTGTGCAGCGGAGAGTGAATAGCAATGTCATTTTTATGAACATATTTAAAAGTCTAATTGAATTCTGTTAGTTTTCACTGATGGTTCATTCTAGAAAACTTCTATTCGGTTGTACGACGTGAGCTTTAAAATTATTATAATCGGTGTTCAGAAACTCAGCAATGTCATTTCCCATGAAGTCTAATTGTCAGTTTCTGCTCACTTGCCGTTAGATGCCATATAAGTTGAATATAAATAATTTGGTAGTACTTGTTAAGATAAGCATTTTGATGCCGATACTTTGACGTTCAAGATAAATGTTTCGATGCCGTTAACTAACTGCGTGAAGAAGCAAAGTTGAAGTGGAGGAACCGAATAAATTTCTCAGGACGAACTGAAGCTAAAAAAATGGCAGGCAGACGCTTCAAAGTATTCAAACAATACATGAAGTCCTGGTTTGTACGCACAATATTATCAGTAGTTTGAAAGCAAGATTAAACATTTTCACTGGCGTGTTTACGTCTCAGAATTGCTCGCACACATTCGTCACCCTTACACAATGTTTTGCCACGCGACACCTAACCGAGAAGTAACAGAGAAGTTTCGTTGGAGATTTTCTCCGAGACATCAACCTTTTCATTTCTTACGAGGCAAAGCTGTTCAAACGCGAAAAAAATTTGCAGTGAAGTTTTCGTCAGTGGAGAACACGGCTGTGCCACCCTATTCGAGGTATTAAGTTTTTGGGCCTCTAGTTTTAGAATCAAATCCTGTAAATCCATACAATGCAGCCGTATTTGTTAAGATTTAAGACTATAGGTCAATAATGACTAGCACGTAAAATTTATTACGCTTCGCGTACCAAGCGAAAGGATGAGTCGTTGAAATTGAAATTATATCTAAGCGAGAATTTGAAAAATCAACCCTAACATAACTGTTCAGTGCTTCCTTATGGTGGCTGAGCTCTTACTGTCGTGTTGATTGTCTGATTTTTCCACTAATATTAGTGCAAGACGCTTATTTAAGGTGCACAGAAATTGTTATAATGCATACTGTGGAATTTTCTTTTTCCATGGCTCTACAGATATATTGTTTCTTCGCACAGAGAATTTGCCTGTGTATTTTGTATTTCTTTCATTGTGCTCCAATTTAATTATAGTTATATCAATACGGTGCTAACGTTGCTTGGTTTGTTTACATGAAAGTTTTACCAAGCATTGAAATAGCGTAGACACAAAATTAAATTTTTTCACAATTAGGCATGGAAAGGAAGCGAAATAAATTCATCTCTATTTGAGAAAAACTAATTATCTCAGATTTATATTAAATTAAGACCGACAGTTACAGGGATTAAGATTTTCAATTAAAATTTGTACACCAATGGTTACCGGGACTTTTCGCTAAAACTCTTCGGTTCTTTAATATTGATTTCACAAATAAATTGAACACACTGTTTACATTCGTGCTTCAAAACTTAACTTCCACTCTACATACAGTAAGAAACAAGGGGCCATATTCAACACTAAGAAACTTTAAAAGAAAAACCCACTCATTCACTCGAGGCCGCGAGTAATTCTACACGATTTCAGTACAAAGTAGGAAGAGATTACGTTCTTAATACCTGGAACATAAAAGTGAAAATATTAAGCAATTTCATCCTAAATTTAAGCCTTGATATGAGTAGCAGCGCAATGTGCCCGTAATCACAAAACTATTTACTGCGCAGAAGCCATGATAACTGTCAAATAACTTATCGTTTAAAGAAGTAAGCATTATTTGAGGAAGCAGAGCGCTTTGGATGGCCGAGTAATTTGTGAGCATTATAGAAGAGCTGCATGTCGAGGGAACATTAGCGGGCTAATATTTTGTGTGATTTGTACGCGGTTGTTCACATAACTCTGAGTTGGTCTTGTGTTGGGATCGATTGTGTGGCACTCTGGCGTCGCATTATAGTCACTGGGACGAGCCCGCTTCTGTGTGTCACGGTGCTCTGTTCTCTTAATGATACATGGCTGCCTAAGCTGGGCCCGATTGGACCTTCCTCGGGCGCACCATCACCACTGGCCGCCGCTACAGACAGGGAGGGCACGCCGGCAAGTATGCACTCTGCGCACACTTCTAACAGAATACCTAACGAGGGTGCAATTGATTTAGACCAGCAACGCATACACGCTCGCACGCAATCCTCCAAGAACGGTGCCGGTAGCTGCTCGCACTTGTCTATTGAAAATCTATCATCTTAGCAAATTGCCCGCAATGATACCCTGATGCGGCGCTGATGGATGACCTCACCTGAATATGAATGTGAAAGCCAGTGAGCCATTCTTCATACTGGATTTATTATTTCATTGATGCAGAACCAAATTTCACTATCAAATTAATTCACGTTTATGTTTTTTCCCGTGTCACAATGAAAACTCGCAAACTATTTTAGCGTAGAGCATATGCACTGTAACGCAGACATATGTACAGGTAATTTTTTGAGTAACAATGACGTCAAGTACTACGAATACTATCCGAGCGTATAAGGTCTGCAGATAACTTTTCACAGCATTGACATTTTTCTGTTTAATAAGTGAAGTATGCCTTAGGTACGAGACGACGCTGCCGTATGCTTTCTTGACGACGTTCTACAAGTAATGAAATGTATTCAAAACTGTTCGTTTGCGTCCCGTTAGTAAGCGTCCACATGATCGGAGCAAGATTCACCTTCTGATCGAAATAGAGCGTACCACAACCATAAAACGTGGTGTGTAATTGAGAGCAATTCGTCATGGCGAAGCGATGAAATTCACGGCGTTAAAGGGTTCCCCCCAGACTTAGCTGGAGCGCAGCAATCCTTCTTAGCACCGGCGCATCAGGACCAGCAAAGCATACCATCAGCTATGAGACCGACCCGCCGTCGTTTGTCAAATTCTTTGAGCCTATAAATAATTCCTGCCAAAAAGTTTGCATAAATAATGCGTCACTGCAAATGGGAGAAATCCAAAGAATTTGAACCTCGTGATCGCACGAGTTTCACCGTTGAGACGCGGGGCTTGAGAATACGTGATTCTATTTTACCTTCGTGCCAGTTGCTGCGGTGCTAGAGCGTGTCATCAAATCCAGCACCCGCTCTAATTCGCCCAGATGAAATACTGATGCTAACCACGCTCCGCACCACCACTGCCACCACTGCAAGGAATCCGACGCGGTGTGCAGATTATGTGATGGTCATCCTGCACGCTTGCAGGGGCCTGCATGCAACGTTTGTGAATGGTATTAATTTGTCCGTAGTGATGGATGGAAGATTTTCTACAACAGCGGTTGCTGGCGTTAAGAATAACCACTCGGTTGCGACACCGAATGAAATTTTTAGCTATTCAAGACAGTCCCTCCCATACCAACGCACTCAAAGGTTCCAAGCGAGCTTCATTAAGCTGGAATTGCACTTAAGAAACCAAGAGGTACGAACGAAAATAACAGACCACGGAGCAGCGCACGTCAGAGCTACAAAAGTTAAGAACCATCGATCAGTATAGATGATTGTCTCAACATGAATAAGATTGAATATGTTTTTACACGGACCTACGGTTGGCCATATGTGCTTTGTTATACTTCACGTCAAGGGTGTTCTATACTCGTAAAAGGTACCGAATTTGATTTGGGCACACCGATATATTTTGAAATCTGAAGGCATGTTTTCACCATATTTTCTGCCTTTATTTCGATTGATGCTTTTAGCTTTTTTCAGAAAACTCGTTCGCAGTGAGTCATAAAGCAGCGAGTCATGAAGCAGCGAGTCATGAAGCAGCGAGTCATGAAGCAGCGAATCATGAAGCAGCGAGTCATGA
Organism: Orchestia grillus; assembly: GCA_014899125.1. Taxonomy (NCBI): domain Eukaryota; kingdom Metazoa; phylum Arthropoda; class Malacostraca; order Amphipoda; family Talitridae; genus Orchestia; species Orchestia grillus. The sequence goes on from VOMN01021170.1 coordinate 18,997, forward strand.
AGCAGCGAATCATGAAGCAGTGAGTCATGAAGCAGCGAATCATGAAGCAGCGAGTCATGAAGCAGTGAGTCATGAAGCAGTTTACAACTGAGCAATGCGCTTCCATCCTGAAGACGGTTTATTGGAGCCCGGCACCCTTTATGGAACATTCTCAGGGAATGAAATTGTGTACAAACAAAACCCTATTGTACTGCGTCAAGTGGAAGTCCCAACTGAGACAGCAAACCAAAATACTTCAGGATTGGCCCATGCCTGATTATAGCAACCTTCTACGCCGGAACTCGTAAAAGTTTCACGTTTATCAACTATAGAGTTAGTTGTAAGGGCTTGTCTTTTTTATAGTGAGCTGTAAGTTCCCATTTATTTTTCCCGTTCCCTTCGACAGAGTTCGTGGTCGTACTGAGCCAGTCTCGCTTGATCTTTCCTTGATGTTAATCTAGAATGTATCCTCTGTTCCGGAATCTAACTCTGCCAATACCAAAATGTCGCTGAACTCGATTTAATTAGAACTTCCCTTTTATCCTAATGAACATAAGCTATGTGAAATTTTAAAGCAGTGCATCAAAAGGAAGTTTTCGTAGAGAAAGCAATTCCTAACACGCCTCATTTTGAAAGGATGCGTCAACTGCACAAACGTCCAGCGGTAAGACGTCTCTTCCCTAGGGATAGGAGTTCGTACCAAGCCTATCCACTCTACCCAGGCTTATAAATAGGTACCGGCTTGGTAGGAGATGTCCACATAGAATTCCAACGTACTGGTGTCCCATCAGGATGCTAACCCTTCACCTGTTAGCGTCCTTTAATGGTATGCTTATAGTAATCGTTTTATTTTCATGCGCAATAAAAATATTCACTTTCTGTTTACTCTGCATTACTCTAATATACCTAACAATATGTTATATTGATATTAATCTCTTCAATATTTTTACATTGTTTGAAAAATATCGCAATTTTTATCTAATAGAATTCCGTCACTTGAAACGTTACGGTCTTTAATAATTACCAAGCGTTTAGAAAATCAATACCAGAATGTTGTGCGTCAACCTGATTTTTAAGTTCTGTTTTCAATGGAAGTGCCGGCGCTTGAGGTATGGAACGGCTTCCTTCATCAGTGCTTTTGGACTCCAACGACTGATGGACATAACGCGCTTCTGTCTGGGCTCTTCCAGAGCTCCTGGAGCTTTGAGTTTTTGAGCTTTGATTTTTTAAGTTTTTTCAGGGTTGAGTTTGATTTTTTTTACTTTAACGACACATGGAAACGGCGCGCTTCTGTTCAGAAATGGACAACAAAAGCGAAACCTTGCTCTTCTGTTGCTAAGGAAACATTGTAAAATAATTTTTAACAGCCCAACAAAATGGGCCATGCAGAAAGTAAACTCGAAATCTAAGAATAATTTCTCACACATCAAGAAGAATGGGCGAACAACTTCATCTTATTCCCTAACTTAAATCCAAGTGAATAAAATTTCAATGGCGATTATTATCGTTCAAAATGTACACGTCGACAGTCGTACAACCACATATGAGGGAGTGCATTTGCGGGAGTATAGAACTAGTGAGGCCAACGTTACAATACTTCGATACGATGCGTTCGCTACTGGGGATCATTGCATTTTTCCTCTATTCGATTACCCCTTGTCAATCGTTTCGGTTATTAGATTCATCCTTTGAAACTTGGCGATTGTTTGACTCACCCCATGACTCGATTCTCCCAATCTAATCCCATGGCATGTCGATAAGAAAAATTAACCAGCACCCAAGCCCTCATCGCCTTCACCCGCCGAGATCATCTCGGCAAACGTCACGCTGACCTATCCGAGTGGTCGCCGACAGCCGCTTTGATTTGGGAATTTGTTTTCAGATAGAGTTTTTATAACCTTTCATGAAATTGATGGGATTTTCATGCCTATTCTGTCACAATCCACTGAAACGAAGCCTGGTATTTCGTACGATTTTCACCCTCTGTGCCAGAACTACTGTTCTCACGGTACATTTTATGTTTTTCCCTTCCTATAAAATTTTTGAACGTGTACACATGTTTTATTCAGAAATTTAAATCCTAATAATCAACTGCTCAGGAGAAGCAATAAAACTTCAATCAGTGAAATTAAATTTTTTAAGTGATGTGTGACGTGAACTGTTGAGCTCCGTGTCCGATTCATCCGAGCTGAGGACTTACATTATGAACTACGCACTGGAAATCGAGCCTCACTCTCCAACCGAGCGTCTTGTGTGAGCTGGCAGTTCCTGGCGCCATAAGACGACATGGTTTGCACGACGCTGAGAAGGATTCTAGTCGACTCTATTCGCGCGCGCACACACACACACACACACACCGTTTCATAATTATACACACCGTTTCATATCTGCAGCATTCTACTCTGAGGAGATAGCAAACCACAACACACTTTTAAAACAGCCAGAAACTTGCCTCGCTTCAACATGTGTTTCAAGCCTTCAGTCCTCAAGCTATCGCATTTGACTCACGCAAGTTCCAATGATTTTTATGATTTACGGAAACTCTACAAGCCGTTCATTGCCAGCGAAAGAAACTGAACCCGCTCTATAACGACCAAATTTCATGGCCTCGACGCATGCTTTTACTCGGCCGTAACTGGCACCTGCACAGAGGGAAGAGGACAGGGAACACTGTATTTACTGCTAGTTTTTAATCTCAATGAAAGGTATTCGAACTGCACGATCGCCCATTTGGTGTAGTTGGAGTCAACGTCCAGGCTATGCGACAAAAACACTAGCGACGTTACACACGGCGATATCGAGTGGAAAAAAGTCAGGTTCTCCACATTTTGACAAACCCGGTCAGGAAAGTACGTTTTTACGTTTCAGTACTTTTGAAATAGTTCAGAAGAAGCGCATCTACAATTTAACAAGATGCACTCAGTTTGATTAACTACGTAGCGTCTCATCTTTTGCTCATACAACGAATGATTCATGAAGGGTAAATTTCATGAGCTCAAATAAAGCTCTCTTCTCGACAGAGGAAGCCGCGCATAGCATCTAAATGACGCCGCGACAAATTACAATTGTTATAAATGCCACACCAACACACTTGCTGATCGGTTAAGAAGCACTAACACAGCGTCTATATTACCGACCCTGTAGATTCGGAGGTGCACGAGACATGGGTCTGTGCAGACTGAAGTATTAACACAAATACATGCTAGCAAAGCTTGCAACACGAGACCACACGTTAACTCGTTTCTCTTGTGACGTGACCCATCGTTGGGTCATTTTACTCCTAGAAAAATAGGTAACGTGTACGACTGACAAGCAGCTGACGTTTAGTCTCATATTTCTGCGAGTTGCTACAACGTAACACTTGTTTAAAAGCAAGCGGCTTTATTTCGGATAAACAGAAGTGTGAATTACCCACAGCGAGATGAAACAAGAATTCGGACAGCTAAAGAAATTTGTTTAACGGTATTTTCTGACGACATGAAACCACGAAACTTGCATCACTAGCAAAAATATGCAGTGACATAATAAGAATCGAAAATATAATATTTCTTTATATAAAAAAGTTATGGAATAATTAATTCATAAAATACTCAGTGAAAAAGCATTCGCCGACCTTTTTAGACAACTTTTAAGCGTGCGACTTTTTGCAATTTTCGACAGCTAAACAGTCAAATTTTTAATAATATCTAAATTGTATGTGATATTCAGTTATCAGAAGATTTTAGGATTAATTTTACTTTAACATCCCTTCTGGAGCTACCACATTGTGCCAAAGCAACGAGTGTTGCCAAAAAACATGAGCAATCGTAATATTTCTGCGCTGTAGGAATAGTTTCTTGGACCTCGAGGCCTTTTCAAACACAGCAAGTTTCGTTGCCAAGACACGGAAAATGACTGGGACCTTGGAAAATTTTCTCAGATCTAGCGCAACCTGAAAGACTTCAATAAAAAGTTCTCAAAACAGGTTACGTGATGTTAAAAAAATTAGTTTGTGACAGGAGATGAACTTCAAAATGAGCTTAGTGCTGCTCGAACACATGTCTGTAAGAAAAAAATTAGTGTTGAACTCTAGCTGCAAGAACTCAAATCACGATCTCCTCGGTAGAGCATAGTGCTGAAGAAATGCCCCTGCGTTTTGGAAGATTGCAGTTCGTAAAATCAAATTTTAAGCACGATGATGATTTTCTTGAATAAATTTTGTGGTCTAATGAAAGCAAGATAGAGCTCTATGACCATAATGATGTCACTCATGCTTGGAGAAAAGACGGGACCACCTACATCCATGTCAACTGTGAAACATGGTGGTGGGGGTCGAGAGTATGACCGTATGCATTGCTTTACAATTAATCGGACAGGGTAATTAGAAATAATTGAAAAACTGTGGATAAAGTTACATATCTTCAAGGTTTAAATGATACTTCGCAAAATTCAACAGAGAAACTGGATCCCAGATGTGAATGACTTTTTCAACAGGACAATGGTCCTAAGCTTCCTGCTAGGGTGATTCGTGAAGGGTTCCAACGCAGCAACATCCATGTATGTACTGACATGGACAAGTCAATCATCCAATTTAATCTGATAGAAAATTTATTGATAAAATCCAAAGTCATATCCACGCAAGACGACCGCCAAGCCTCAATGAATTGGAGACGTTTGCCAAAGAAGAATACTTAAATTCTACTCAAATCTTGCCAGGATTTTGTCAAGGCTAACGGGAACCACATAAAAGCTAAATTTGCAAATGGAGGCCCTACAACTAAATATTTGATAGATATCGTGGAGATATCAAATACTTTTTGCACCGCATACCTTATTTATTGTATATCCATTTACGTACCCGATAAATATTCCTTTCTTTGTGTCTTAGTTATGTTTTTTAAAATTAATTGCACATAATATAAGTGGGACTTGAGAAGCACGGTGATGCTTTCACGTCATTGGAGGCGAGTAGTCGTTCTCTTGTGAATACGCCACACTCATGTTAAAAAAACGTGAAAGCGTCACGACTAAGACTACAATGAAACGCAAACCCAGCAAAATTAATGGCGATGTTCTAAAATTTGGGCCAAGACAACAATATTGAAACCAAGGCTGCAAAATTGAAATTGAGGCTGCAAAATTGAAATAGAGGCTGCAAAATTGAAATAGAGGCTGCAAAATTAACATTAAGGCTGCAAAATTAACATTAAGGCTGCAAAATTAACATTAAGGCTGCAAAATTAACATTAAGGCTGCAAAATTAAAATTAAGGCTGCAAAATTAAAATTAAGGCTGCAAAATTAAAATTAAGGCTGCAAAATTAAAATTAAGGCCAATGATGTACAATTAAGGCCAATGATGCACAATTAAGGCCAATGATGCACAATTAAGGCCAATGATGCACAATTAAGGCCAATGATGTACAATTAAGGCCAATGATGCACAATTAAGGCCGATGATGTACAATTAAGGCCAATGATGCACAATTAAGGCCGATGATGAACAATTAAGGCCAATGATGCACAATTAAAGGGAGAGCTGCAAAATCAAGGACGAGGCTGCAAAATCTAAGATAAGGCTGAAGAATCAAGGACAAGACTGAATAATCAAGGACAAAGTTGCAATATTAAGGATAAGGCTGTAAAATTAAGGATAAGGCCGCAAAATCAAGGACAAGGCTGAAAAATTAAAGACAAGGCTGAAAAATTAAAGACAAGGCAGCAAAATTAAAGACAAGGCTGAAAAATTAAAAACGAGTCTGAAAAATTAAGGACAACGCTGCAAAATGAAGGCCAATGATGCAAAGTTAAAGCCAATCATGGAAAATTGAGGATAATGATGGAAAATTAAGGCCAGTTGTGCAAAATCAAGGCCAGTTGTGCAAAATTAGGGCCAGTTGTGCAAAATGAAGGCTAATGGTGAAAAACTGAAGATAACACCGATAATTTGAGGCCAAGGCTGTTAAATTAAGGTCAAGTCTACTAAATTGAGGCCAATGCTGCAAAATTAAGGCCCATGCTGCAAAAATGTGCCTCGTCAGGTTTGGGTCTCCTCTACAGCACAGCGATAACAGTGCTCGAGCGTAGACGCAGGCTGTCGCAATTTAGGAAGATATTTATTTTGAGCGCCAAATGTGGGCGATGTGTCAGTAGCGGTAACGGTAATTGTGTATATTGCAGGGCTTTATTCACTTGGATTGTGTCGTACCGGAAGAATAGGCACCGTTTAGGACCGACTGTGGGAAAGGGGGAATTAATACATATGTTCCCTTGTGCATAAAACAGCAAGTTAAGAATGAAGAGAAAGAAAAGACAGAGAAGGTAGCACAGAAAGTTTTGAAGGAAACAAAGTGAGAATGAAAGACAAAGGTTCCGAAGGCCCATTTTCAGCTGAGGTAACCTGATAGTACCACCTTGGGGTCGTTAGTCTCTGAAACAAACGACGGATAAACCTAACCCTATTGCCTATCCAATGCCCTCTGAGAAGTGAGTGATGCACCTGTCGAGATTTGAAGTTGTTCCTTGTGAAATGAGGAGAGGAGCGAGAGAGCTGGGACGCCTTCCTCCACTTGAGACCAAGTTGTTGTAGTTGTAGTAGTAGTGAAAGCAGCGCTTCAGTA
>VOMN01021171.1:0-12980 GCA_014899125.1 Orchestia grillus
GCGGCTACATAGACGTGTGGTCCTGCTCATGACTCAGGGGGGAGGGGGGTGAGAGGGGGGGCAACAAGTGGGCCATACGCCCGAGTTTGAGGGAGCAATTTAAAACACTACAGAAAAAACAGTTTTTATTTTCTTTAAATGAGGTACATCAAACAGTTTGTTTCCATACGATCTCAACAAGATAGCGGCCTTCATCAGCAATGGACTGATGGCGCACCTTCTGCCGCACCCTGTACTTGACAAGACGTACGAGCGTGCGCAGCAGCCTTCCATCTCCGTTCTACAAACTGTACCTACTGTTATCAACAAAATAAAAGATTATCACTTAATATATTGCTAACAACGACCGTGATACCTGGAATAATTTAAAAATATTTGTTTTTTCCAATTAGTTAATTTTTACAGCTACAGACGCACCAAGCTGCCGAGTTCGTACTGTGCCAGTGTCTTTAACTAAGCATATATAAAGTTTAACGAGATATTCCCGCTATCTGCTTATTTTAATTTCTATTCTATTAATTTTCGTTCTTTTTTTAATATGGCTTGCATTCATTTACCTGCTCTCAGATGATTTTGAAGTTCAATCTGAATCAAGTCCAGTTCGATGAACATTCATCTGGCTATGCCAGATAGGTGTATTTTTAGCAGTTCCCTTCAAATTTTCACGTCACACTCGATGCTACTCTTGACGGTACGAACTTTTTATGGAATCAGGCAACTATTTCTCTTTGCGCCTCCAGTTTCTTTCGACTGAGCAGAGTTGGAGTCGGAATGAGACAATTCAAGTCTCATTCTCATCAGGTGGGCGTTCTCATTATTTAAATAAGCTTACTTTTTCTAAATTAGATTTTTGAAATTAGCTAGATGTCTCTTAGCCTGTGTGATGAAGTCTCCATGGTGACCTTCAGTGTCTGAGAGCAATTTCACTTACCTACTCTTGTCAACTCGTGCCAGCACCGAAAACTATACTTGCAATTTCGCCAAATGAAAAGTAATTTCGCGAAGATCTTGATGATTTTATCACCTGGTGATGGTTGGTTCGTTCATGTTTCTCAAAAAAAACGTGCTACTCGTACGTTCCTCAAACTTGGTCGCGCTGCTGTTCGGTTTGTACGCAATGGTGCGTTTGCGCATGCGCTCGAAGAGACCTCGTCATAAGCGCTCGGCGAAATATTCTACAGAGCATTTGGCTCGATTGCAACAATGCAGAGAATGCCGAAGCCTTGTATGCCACAATCCTTCATAAGATGCGCCTAAAAACAGCCTCAAAACTATGCAAAAAAAAGCCGATTCAGGTTCAGAACAGTGATTCGTCCGAACTAAAATGTTAACTGGTCAAAAAGTGCCACGAATATCATCGAACAAAAAGAAGAAGTGATCTCACGACCAAGTTAGGCATTCTTTTGGTCGTATTCCGGCGGAGCAACACGACCAGCAGGGCTACCGACACCCACAAAAACTCCCAGGATTCTTTTAAATAATGGATCGTGGTGTAGGCAACGAAGGAAGATCGTTCTCGTGGCTTCCCGCACAATCTGATAAAGGACTTCGACATGCAGTCGTTGGCTCCGCTTGCTACTATCCTCTTAAGGAAATTATTCGAAATATTGCGATTAAAATTCTGGCGCATTCTGTTCATCCTGTTAGAGGATATGCAACATTTGGAAAACATCTGCAAATCAACAGGAGAATTTTTATGGCGACTGTTTCTCGTTTTGGTTGAAAGTGCACGCACGAGAAACGTTAAATTACATGAATACAGCAATGCTATTAAAATACAACCTCATCACTGCAAAAATTATTTTAAATACATTTAAGATCTTTCTTTCACGCTTCACCGCCTGCTTTGAGGGCTTTTAAAGCCTTCATTTTCTCTGACGGCTCAGTGGCGGACAGTAGCGCAGCAGTGAACCTCAAGATGCCAAACTTTAAAATAAAATTACACACGTGTTTTAAAATTTGAGTTACTGGTTCTAAATTACGTGTGCCTTCGCAAAAGGAACATTTAGCTCCTTTTAGCTCCAAGTGATTGAACCAGCAAAGTTTCGACCTGATTTGGCAACGTTTTATTTAATAAACGAGATCGTTTTCCTCACGCCGTTGTTCGGTTTACGCTTTCATTTATTTTCGGCGAGACGCAAGTTGGTCGCTGGCTGAGGCCGGCAGTCGGAGATGGGGCGGGTTTCAAAACTGAAGCTCGTGCTGCCTTGAAGCGAAGTTCAAGCAAGAATATTTGGACAATTCTTCAAGCCTTCAAGCAAGTGACGCTTCTCGAGTGAACCTGGATTCCTGATCTTATGAAAAGCAATATTGACAATGCTTTGATAAATTTCTAAGCTCTGAAAGTGCATGCGTACGTAGCATAATATATCACAATGCCCCACGTATTTTATGAAGCTTGTTTTAGGCTACTTCAACGAGCATAATTCCACAACTACGCGCTTTCATGCGATAACAAAATCCTTCAAATATTATGAACACAGGACGACGATAAGCTCCCCTCACCTGCGTGGCATAGCACACATCGCTGTGACGCAGAGCCTGCGTCAGGGACGAACATTTGAAGACGACAAACCACCAAACGCTGTCCTGTGTTCACACCAATGACCCATGCTAGAAATGTTCTTATCACGGAGCTCTTCCATAGAAGAGTGTACGCCTGATCCGGGACTTCGTTTTCCTGGAAACAACAGACAGGATGGGCAAGGTGTGTGTCTGACTCATGCTGTCTCGGTGCAATTAGTGAATAGTTATCATAGTCCACATTCTGTGGGTGGGAAGTGGGGGGCCGCAGGGGGCAGGAGTAGATGGGCGCGCTCTGTGCTGGTAAAAGTAGAGAGATAATTGGTGAGACATATTCAAGAACGGTGGAGGGTGCTGAAACAAAAGTGAAGGTCATGAGGCGTAATGGAACGTTAGGCTATTAATGTTTATGCTTCCTTTGTTATTTTCTGTGACAGTGTTCCGCATCGCATGAAGAAGCCTACGTATAAATTAAGGGAAGTTAAATCTTATCTCTTTAGATCCCGGTGCTGAAGATATGAACATCTATAATTAAATAACAATATTACAGTGTTAGATGTTACTACCTGACTCGATCTAAAAAAACTGGTTCCACTTTCTATTTCATAAATATCGTCAAATTATCTTCATCTTTAAATACATCAACCTTACTCTTACCGATCTCCATGAAGTACTGTTGCCTTGAAATATCTAAGAGGAAACTTTGAGGTACTTATGAGCAAACCTTGGCGTACTTATGAAAAAACCTTGAGGAAATTGTGAAGAACCTTGACGTATTTATGAAAAACCTTGAGGTACTGGTGAGAAAACCTTGAGGTACTGGTGAGAAAACCTTCAGGTACTTATGAAGACACCTTGAGATACTTGGAAAGGAACGTCAAGAGACTCTATCTCGCTTACGTTTGGTCAGTCATACTGTTGGCACTCCGCACCCATAATGACTCTCATGAGCTCGATGATTACTGTTGGTATTTCGCTCGACCAATCATCATTGCTCCACCTCCCAGCTTATGCGTTTGAAATGAAGCTATCCTCATACTTCTAATTAGACATTAGAATTTTAAATGCTTAAAAGTTCATTCGTACTTTAATAAGAATACGCGTTCCAATGTTTAGTATTAACGATATCCTTCAGCACAGCAGCATGGATGCAAGTTATTTGTGACAAGTTGTTAGAAAAAGTTTTGCACAAACGGTTGCCGTATTCTTTAGAAACTAAGAATGTATTCAGTGGATCCCGATTTGGTTTTAGGTGTAATTCTCGAACGACTCATGCTATCTTCAATCTAGCTAGTGACATTTTTCTGCACTTTCATCATAAAACTTTTACGTTCTATCTAATTCTAAATTTACAAAAGCCGTTTGAGTTTGTTGATTAATGAATTTTATGTTCTAAACTTGAACACTAGGGTATAGGAGGTATTGTTAATAGCTCCAAATAGTAATTTAGTTTCCAGAGCTCATCACGTTGCCAGTAGCTCGTTAAAATCATCGACATTACCAATGAACGAAGATGTTCCTCAAGGCTTGTGTCAGGCCGTCTTCTTTTTAATGCTGTCATCAATGATGTAGTTGCTATAAGTGAAGGTTATTTTATTACCAGATGATGCTGCGTCTTATGTGAACCCATCCAATTCGAAGTAGTGTCTAAAATGAAAGATACTGTAAATTGGATGAGGCATGAGTACGGAAGCAAATAAAAAGTTGAACAACTCAGAAGTAAAAAGTCAAACAACTTATACGTTAAACATTTTCCTTAAAGGTAAAACATGTATACGTGCTGACACACGAACATTTGAAAGAAGACCAAATGTTAAAAGGTTTGTTTAACATGACCCTCACTGACTACGGCGAAGAATCACGGACCAACAACTCGGCATAAAGATGAGACCTCCATCGCGAGTTCTGCGGTGCTATTTAGACTAGAGGACGGGGGAGGCCTCAGTTACTCGGCTGTTCGACTCGTCTGACCATCTTACTTGCTTCTTATCCCTAAACCAATTAAAATATATGACACCCAGACTCCATAATAAAGAAGGGGAATCTTTGAAGAACTTCTTCTAAGTTGAAGTTTGTTTTTCCCAAGTTTTCCAGTAGTTAATTGAAGACTACTCGTCATCAGGGATGTGAAATTTACAGACACGGGACCTATGAACAAGAGAACCGTATCCTATATAACCACCCAGAAAAGGATGTCGCTTCGTTTGCATCTCAGGTTGAAGATTAGTTTCGCTCGAGGCGTTGCAAGCTTTTCATGTTGATGGCAGAAGTAATTCCTTAGTCATAACACGCAGAAATTTAATTATCACGTCTCTGTAATTAAATAAGGGTTCTTCTACCGTGTCACGGTTGCGGTTCATTAGGACTAAAGTGAATAAGTCACTTTCCTTGGCTTTGGACATTTTGCTATAAAATAAAGAAGATTCTTTGGAAGTTCAAACGGGACTTTGATAGAGTGACCGTACAGGTTACGGGTGGTCTAGTAATAATTAAACACCTTTCCTCAAGTCGGTAGTTTTCTTTGGCGAGTGCAGGGCGAGCTTGACAGATGGAGTCCACTTGCCGTACGCGCGGTCGTGATGAGTAGATGCCACAGACCGCGAGGGCTGTCATTCTCTTCCAGTGAATTCACTGGTGCAAGTTCCCAATCTCATTGTGCATGGCAACACGCAAATATCCGGTCGAAAGTCTACAACATATTTCGGGTGTCTATGTTACAAAGCATAACAAAAATCCATCGACGGATTATGCAGGTAAGTTTTATTTCGTGACCCCAGATATCACCAAAAACTTGTAAACTTTCCGCCAGCTCCCAGTGCGTCCCCATGTACGTTCTAGGCTTGTGTGACTCTCCCAAAGTACTTTTAGATGACAAGGATATATGGAAATGCTCAGCGTTTCCGACATAATTTTTTCCCCTCAGGCGTAGCTTATTGAAACGCCTTATGACTCGAACTAAAAATAAGTGCACATCTCGTAGCGAAATATTTATTTAGATATCACACGTGTTGCTCATTTGGCAACATCGTATGCACTTACCGTACGCAGAGCGATTTCTGATCATCATATCATTTCTAAAATTCCATAACGTACGTCACTGAGACACCTGTGATGACAGGTCAGTGTTACACTGAACGGCCGCTCGACCGACTCGTCCACGGTCTCAGTACCCCGGAAAATTCAAAACAATTCCATTACAACTGCTACCTCAGAGCTGCAACCCTCACCTCTGCCCAGAGGCCGTAGCTCACTGCACACCCTCGCCACAGCGCACTTGTTATTATCGAATGATTTAAGTATAATTTTGTAAGGCAATCGTGCCAAGACATCGCACATACTTTCTTCGCCTCAAGATGCTATCACATTTTGCTGGTAGCCGAGCAGGCATTTTAGCGCTAGAGAAATACCAAAATTCTTAATTTATCCGCCGGCTGCAGACGCTGGAATGCACGGCTTTCAACTTGATACAAAGCGCGGCTGCCGACCGCCTCATGAGACGCTGAGGAATTGCAGTGAGGCGTGATGAGTAGTGGCAGGGATAGGGCGGCCAGTTACCACCTGGCAGGGACTGTGTGCCAGTAGTGGCAGGGATAGGGCGGCCAGTTACCACCTGGCAGCGCCGACTGTGTGTCTATGCAAACATCAACAACAGGTCCACCCTATCAAAGAAATTCTATACCAGCAAAAAATAGAGCCAATGTGAGGTCATCGTCGGCTCAGTTTATACGATGAGACAAGAAGACATTGCTTGATGTCAATCCATGAATAATTGCCAGATCCCGTATGCACGATTGATTGTATCTTTTTACATCGTAAATATCTAATTTTTGTACATTCTCGTTTAATGTTGAAAGGATTGAAAAATTCCTTTTTAATAAAGAGAAATTTCCACTGGAGAAAAAGTACCGTTTCCTTCATACTGAACAGTTTCAATGATCAACCAAAGTTTTCACTATGAAACTACATAACACTGATTAAAGAACTCATTTAGATATCCATTTCAACTTTTTCCGGAAGAAAACATGGGAAAAATATTCATGATTCCCTTATAATACTGTCATGCATTCTAATATTTTGGAACAATCAGTGAAAACCAGAATTCCTTGAGAGGAAAAACTGAGTTTTGTTCATCCTTTTCCAGTGAAATAAACTTCCCTCGTAAAAAGAAAACGAGATACAGAGTCGACAGCCCAGACGGCGGCCCGCCACTGGACAGCGGCCGCTGCCGCTGGGCCTGGTGAGAGCATTCGCATTTCGCTCCTGAACGCTTGCATAAAGCTCTCTTTAATTCGCACATCAATTGCCGCGTGAACAGTATCACAAGAATACCGTCGCTTTATTATGTGATAGTCATTCTGAGTATACAGGTAAATTATTCTTTTTGTGTTAATGGAGCTGCTATGTGTCGTGAAGCCTGGTGTTGTGATTGTGTCGTGAAGCCTGGTGTTGTGATTGTGTTGTGAGGCCTGGTGTTGTTTTTGTGCTGTGAAGCGAGGTGTTGTTTTTGTGCTGTGAGGCCTGATGTTGTGATTGTGTTGTAAGACTTGGTGTTGTTATTGTGTTGTGAGGCGAGGTGATGTTATTGTGTTGTGAGGCCTAATGTTATTGTGTCGTGTGGCCTGGTATTGTGTTCTATTGTGAAGCCTGGTGTTATTCTGTATTAAAAAGGCATGTTTTGATTTTGAATTGGTTTTTGTTTGAAGATTAGGCCGACAGCTTAGACCAGCAGCTCAGTTAAATTTAGCTCATTCACTCGATCTGCCTCATATTTATAAAGACCTTCCCCGTCAAGAAACTTTAAATCCTGTAAGCCTAATTGAATTCATCATCATACCTTGGTGCTCTACACTCATCATTCAGAAGAAATGTTCACCGTAAAACATAAAACACTTTAAACATTCACAGCACAGCGTTGCTGTCAGGGGACAATTTGTTGACACTTCATTTTTCAGTAATTGTATGAAAGGATCGTTCCACGGTCATTTTAACAGAACTAACAACTATTGAAATTAATACTGCCTTAACGATTTCTTCTTGCCCAAGACCTGTATCATCCCAGCCCCCCTGAGGACTCGTGTATATGCAAAAGTTTTTTACAATTTGTGTCACAATGTGCGTTGTATAATGTTAAAATACAGGACGTTTTAGGCACTTTTCGATGGCGTTCACGTGTGAATGTGTCTATTGGAATTTTTGAATTACGTTTCGACGTTAACTGTAACTTTTTTAATGTAGTACATTCGAAAGAATATAAAAAGCAATTAAGGCATCTGCAGAAACCGACTGCGAAGTTAAGGTTAGAACCAGATGCTCTAAAAAATAACTTGATATTGTTACTCCCTTGGAAGCAAATAAATAACAGAAAGATGATATATGTGTTTAAAAACTGCAGGTTCATCCTGTGGGTTTCACATCCTTGTACGCAAAATTCAGAAGAACGTGTCCGCGATTTTAGTTTCAGTACAACGCATCGCACAGGGTTCCTCCAAATGAACTTTGTTTGGAACTTGAAATTAGTGAACCAGTAACTCGTGCAACGCTAGACACCACTTAGTCCTTTTGCCTTCTTTCCCACCCACTCCAACTCCCACTCTGAACGCAACCCATACCAACTCCCACTCTGAGCACAACCCACTCCAACTCCCACTCTGAGCACAACCCACTCCAACTCCCACTCGGAGCACAACCCACTTCAACTCCCACTCTGAACGCAACCCACTTCAACTCCCACTCTGAACGCAACCCACTCCAACTCCCGACACGCTATGCGTTACGATGGTCCTGATCAGAGGATTAAGATCTCAAACGCTCTTCCGCCCCGCTAGGGCCTGTGATTACGATAAGTGGTAGTAATATCAAGATATATATTTCGTGCGTAGCAAATCGCCAAGTAAAAAATGAAAACCGTATTTAAACGGCATTCAATTCGGACGTTGTATCCAATGAACCTTATTTCGACAAATCTTTAAAAAGAAGAAATTCAAGTTTGGAAGTACTTTTCTATAGCACATCAGTCATAAAAGAGAGTGACAATCGGATTACTATTTTCAGGAGGTGAGAATTATGCATATCATTGAATGATGGCTTCATTTTCTTAGAATTATTCGGCTTCTGAAATACAGATGTTTAAATTATCAGTTGTTGGGTCTCACATTTTAAATTTGCTGATGCTGATATTTTGTTGACAGCGTTCCCTTGAACAATGCCATCTGATGCTGGACAGGGTAGGAGAGCGGAGTACATTTCCCGTGCGGCGACGGCGGCCTTCGTGCTCTGCAACTCTCATGAAAGTGTTCCCTGGGTCTGCCCACATACTGTGATGAGCACTCGACTAAATTGTAGAGGAGAGATGACCGCACACCACTTGGCAAATTACCTTTACAACGTGAGGAAGATCCTGCGGTTATCTTATTGATCCAGAGTGAACTCTTGAGGAATAATTAATATCAAAATATTCAAAAGTTTTTTCTTATTTTTCAGATAGCTGACTAAAGAAAGGTATAATGCAATACGTATTATCAATGGTTGGCTAGACATAGTATTGCCTTGCAGAGGCTCGTCAGAAATTTTTTAATGCAGCGTGAAACTCATGATGATGGATATACAGTGTTAGTAATGAAATCGTTTACAAATTTTAATTTAGATTGAAGTGTGGAAACGAATGACACCAGTGTGTGAAATTAAACTTGAAATATAATTGAGTTGAAAATATTTCCCACAGAAACAAAACTCATGTTTGTGTAAGTGCTAATTTTAAATTTGTCTAAAATTTGATGAACCATTGCCCTGAATTTTTCAAGATTTTGAAGTGTAGTTGTAGCAGTCAAAGTGCGAGCAGTCATCCCTTTACTGCAATTACGGCAATCTTAGTGTCTACAATCATCACTCTTGCTATAGTTATAGCAGCAGCAGCGCCAACAATCCTCGCTCTGCCATACTTGACGCAATCGTAATGCCACACTCGTCAGACTGAGCCTCAAACATCGGAGTATCGAAAGTAAAGACCGTGACCAGGCAATAATCCTCACAATGAAAGCATCACCTAAATTGTTGTCAGCAAGACAGCACAAAAAGCTTGTAATGATCACACTGAACCCGTTGCGTTGAGCTGAAAGTATTACAGACTCGCACTAGTCGAGGCAACCGAGCTAAATGGGTTGAAGGAAATTCGTACCGTGCGAACCATGAGTTTCCCTGCTAATTGCTCGAGGGCAGCGGGGAAAATTGCGTCATGCGGTAGGTAAGAACATATCGAATTTAACGTTAAATCTAATTCTACCCCACGCTACGAAATTAACAGGGCTGACAATCATTGCACTAAATGCTAATGAAATCAAAAGGTATGAAAAGTAACGAACGCATCAATGCTAGCAAACATCATCCTGAATCTCGAATCGAGTATAGTCCGTTCGAGAGAATCTCAGTCGACGATCGAATCTCAGATTCGAGAGGGTCCAAATGGAATGTCAAAATATCTTCGAGTTGGAAACAATTCCAAGTTCCACCGCGGACCACCAGAGGGCCTGGACCAGGCAAGCAAGGCAGATGTAACTCGCTACCGAACAACAGCGCTGAGACGTCGACAATCTTGGCGAGGAATCTGAAAGTGCGGCGGCATGTCACGGGTCACTGGCGAGTTTCATGGGCACATTTTGATCGTTCCCTGACGACTGTGCGAGTGAGAGAGAGAGTGAGGGTCTGGCGACCACCTTAAAAACTCATTCTTACGAGACGATAACCTGCCTTTGTCTTCCAACGGTGGCGTGATGATCGTGTCATCGCGCGTAAATTATAGGTCATCTCGGCGTCTGCCCAACTGCTCCTTATTTCCGATGTTTTAAGGCCTCGACTCCTGTGGCTGGCCAGTAAACCAGTAAGGGGAGCGCTGGCCAGTAAACCAGTAANGGTCCTAAGCAATCGGCTGAGTTTGGCGTTCCAAAAATAAACTCGTGGCAGTTTTTCACCAAGTTACTTTGGAAATTGTTTACTATTAATGTTCCATAATTGTCACGCGTAATTTTACAAACATTTTTCTTTATAATTGCATATCAAGATAAAGTTAAAAGATACGTCTACCGTGCACTCAATCAGTTTACAAAGACAATTATCTTCTTTACATAAACTTGATAAATTCAATCAAAATCTCACTCAGTTGGGTTGTGACCCACATTTAGATCGGTATGAAATTCATTAAAGTAAAAGTATGAGAAATTATTATATTTTTTCAAGCTTATCAACGAAGTTGGATATTGCTTGCATGCTACCGCGAACCAATAAAAAAAATGTTATCGAAATGCCGATCAGCGTTCCTGTGTCGAAGATTTCTTCAGTCTGACAAGAACCCTTGTCTTCTTTACGCGATCTTAAAGTGTAGCTAAATGATCGCCCGTCCGGAGTTTTTCTATAATTCTCTGGTGATGAAATTGCCATCATGAACAGTTTTATACAGCATGAGGTAATCCAGTAATCCTATGCATAGCAGACGGAAAACAGCATGAGGTAAACTATGTTTAGCAGACGGAAAATTTAGTGTACGGAGAAACGTACATAAAATTGAAGCAATGCACGGTCGTTCCTACAGAGACCAGGCAAGATGGTATGGTTTAGGATACCCTCTGCGCAAGCTCGTTCTTTATACACACGTCCTCGAAGCAAAAAAATATTTACGACTAAAAAATTCCCTAGAAGCCTTAAAATTATCGTTAAATAATTAGCTGAAAAACTCGAAATAAGAACTAAAATTTGCCTTACGAAGTCAATATTAGCGTTGTGAATCACCTGAAAAGCTCAAGATTAGAGTTAGAAAATCACGTGACGAACTCAAAATTAATTCTGAATAATACAAGACAATACAAGAAGGATTAATTCTTCCCAAAGTTTAATGTTATTCACCGTGAAATGTAAGCTCGCACGTGAAAGACGATTTGTTTTGGAGCTTTACGCTGGCAAACGGCAGTTGTAAGTCCAATTGGTTCTTTAATAATCGAATTTTAAAATGTTCAATTAATAGCATTCAAAAGCGTTTTCATAGAACCTACATATATTAAAAATACTTCGATAAAAATAAGCTCAATCAGCTTTAGCATTACGACATAAAAATAAGCGCAGTGTCATTCAAAAAGTTCGCTTTCAAGTGTTTTGATTTGAAGTGGTTCGTGAAACACACATTTTGAAAATTGTGGAAAGTGCATCATATTTTAACCAAGGACTTTCCTCCTTCATTATTCAAGTTTCACTGCTCCAACCCTCTCTGCCACTCCACAGTCTCCAGCGCTGGTGACGTCATGGTGCTCGTGACAAGCGTATCACTTGGAAAAATTGAGGTCTATGTCAGTACGGCGTGTTCCATAACGATCACCGAATTCACACCGTTTAACAATGAACATTAATTTGCCGTAAATTAAAAATCCTCATTTCTATTCAGGTTGCCCTAGAAGCTTTGTAGCATAATTGGGCCCACAAGTGGTGCATATTCTGATTCCAGTTTTTTTGTCATTTCTCATTTAATTTTTATATTGCATCCGATGAAAATTACTTGTCATACATGAATGTTCCAAACGTTTCAAATGATGAGAATGCGTTGCTCAATCGCAAACTGCTCTTTGACTGTCCACACGCGAGTATTCTGGAAATAAATACATACTAATATTAAAATAATAAAAGCTCTTCATCGATCGAGGTGGAAAGACGAAGGTAGTAAATACGCCCGTCTTCGAATTGAACATTGGAGAATAGATGTCCAATTCGATTATTTTTATGAAATAAAGCAATGGTAACCGCGCGTATATCCAATTGTGCCCCCAAAGGAAATTACAATTCCTATACAAGTGTTATAAACTCTCAAGCTCTTCTGGGGGTGCAATTTTGTAACAGGAAGCTTCCAAATGGCATCCAGACTCTTTTGATCATTTGAGAGGTTATGTTGAAAATTTTTATCCGAAAACAACTGTCAGTATCGAATTACTTATGGATTGATAAAAAATGCAACAATGTCGGTAGTGCATAGAAAGAATGCACATACGTTCGGAATTCAGGAACACGGCTTTGAATTAATAAAATGAAAGCATAAATTGCCTATTAAAAATTAGCCCACTTGAGCGAGAAACTTTTGGCAGTTTTTCGCGGCGGTGGTAGTTTTCGACGTATTCTGGCTGTTTTTACGCAGATTTTCTCTATAGGCGAGAAATTGGCTAGCGGCCGCTTGCAGATCTCGGCAGTAATTTTCCTCAGCAGTAACGTTCGTCCTGAGAGCGGACTTGGGGACTACGAAACTGTGCTGACGGCCAGTGATCTCTGCCAAAAACGTCATGGAAGTATAAAAAAGTGCACCGATTATTAACAGTGTTTCTCATAAAATCGACTATCCGATGCATAATAACTTTTGATCCCTTACCAGCAGTGAGAGCTCCCACAATCCCATCCTGTGGTGCACCAGCCTGCGCCCCGTCATGCTGCCC
>VOMN01021175.1:0-19953 GCA_014899125.1 Orchestia grillus
CTAGCACCACCGCTCAGGGGGCCGAGAGCCTGTGGATCAGCCAAGATCAGGGGCCGATTAGTCCGTAATTGCGAGCCTAATAGGTGAGGTGCAGCAAGCCTTTCCTAGACACGCGACTCATAGATTAAGTAAAATAATAATAATCATAATGTTAGTCTTCATAATATTACCAGAAAAGCTAAAATAATTTTGATTTTTTTCGCTACCATAGTAATATAAACAGGCCATAACTAACTTTTTTCGCCAAGAAGGGATCATTAAACTTGACTTCAAAATCCAAATTCAACCTAGACGCAATTTTGACATGGGCTCCATGGTGCAGTGGTTAGCGTGATGGCCTCACAGCCGCGAGGACCAGGGTTCGAGCCTCAACTAAGGCAAGGCTTTTCTCGTGACCACGGAGTACTTCCTTGAAAAAGGAAGCTTAAGCCACACATTCCTCACATCCCTCACCACGCCTGTAGTTGTAAGGCATTGAAGACACAACGGTAAAACGTGTTGGAATTAATAAAAGTTCTTTCCTTCTGCTCCATCATCCCTTGACCACAAGGGTGTCAGGGTTCGCAGGTCACAGGCGTGTCACGAAACTTTCATTCCTTACTTTGATTTTGGATTAAAAATAAAATTCGGGAGCACGGTCAATAAATATGCAGAAAAACGTATTAATTAACATCCAATATTCAAAAGGCGTGGCCATTACATTTGTAATGGTCAAGCATTTAAAACGTAGTATTCACACACCAAATTTGGCAAGGCCCACCACTTGGCACGCTGCAACAATACACGATGCTTGGCAAGGCCCACCACTTGGCATGTCGCAGCAATACACGATGCTTGGCAAGTCCCACCACTTGGCATGCAGCGAACTCAATATTCGCCAGGTATTGCAGAGCAGAACTGCAGTCACTCGTCCAAATCACACACACGATCGTGTAAGGGGTTTTGGAGCGCTGTGGAACTACAGAGTAGCAATGGTCCGATTGCGTTGCACCGGCGCTCGAAATAAAAAGAAGAAATACAATTAAAACTGCCTCTGACCAGGAAGCAGATCGAGGAAAAATACGGCGAGCAAAAGACACAGCTTTGATCTTGGAAAAGATTCGACGAAACAAAAGGGCCTGCAATAAAAATGTCTTCGAAGGAGCTTTGGGGCTATGGAATGTTTCGAAATAAGTAAGTACTGTGAGGAAATGACCGTCGTCCGACCGACCCCTCCAACCCCTCTCTCTCTCTCTCTTTCTCTCCCCTAAAAATAGTGGTAAAAGGAAATAAATAGGTACTAGGTGAAGCAAAATGTGTCATTTATACAATGTGCGAGTGTACAAAAATTGAAAAGGATGAAATGTTTCGTTGAAATAGAGCGGAAGTTTTTTACTTAAATTGTCGGTATCTGAAATCGAAAGGTAAAACAGAAGAGAAAAACATAAAATCAGGATGTAATAAAGCCAAGACGTCTCATTTAAAATATGTACGTAAACTGTGCCTCAATGAAAAAGGATCCTAAAAAGTCATATCATACTGAAGAAAAACTGAATCATAATGCACGGTGGCGGTCTCTAATCAATCGCAGGTTAAGCGAGTTTTCAAAGGAACGTTCGACAGAAGATTCCTTTCATGAAATCCTTCCTTGCGCAAGCCAAAGGCGTAAATCTTGTGAAAAGATTGCAATATTGCAATCTTTTGCACTATAAAAAAGATTGCCCTTGAGAGGCCCCTGTGCCCCGCAGCGAAGGTCTTTGCAGTGCGCAGCGCTAAAGGAGGCTGTGCGTGGAAGCGATCTTGTTAAATAAAATGAACCGAAAATAGATCCGAGAATGTCTTTTGAAGCTGAAAAAGTTAATAATGTAGAGCCACATGAGTATAAAAAAATACTGTAGGGTGAAAAAATTTGGGTAGGACTCGCGGAAAAATAAAAATAAAATAACTACAATGGGAGGCAGTGTAAGACGAGTTTTTTTTAAATCGTGCATAAATTTTAAAAGGTTTTTACTTTTGAGAGAATTTCTAAGGGACTTTACGCTAGTGGACCCCTGTGTAACGTACATTAGTATGTATGTCTTCAGTGAGAATTGTATAAAAAAGATACAAAGTTTTGTTCAAGACTGAGAACACCGTAATTCATGTCCAGACAGATTACTAAAATCGATAAAAAAATTATAATTAGACGCAAAGAATGAATTATTGAGTATTTGAGTCTCCTATGGCCTGAAAGGTTTTGTACCTGGATTTTGGTGCCGTGTTTATGCTCGTGAACATCAGGACAAGGAAGGTGCTACCGTCATATTGTCTGATATATACGTTCTGAATTACCCCAAAGAATAATTATTTTAATTTTGCTGAATTATTATTCAGAATTATTATTATTATTATTTTGAATTATCTCAATGACGTAAAGGGAAGTTGCACGAATAATGATGCTGGTAGACTTGCTGAATGCCAGTTGTGAAAGTCAATTGTTAAAGTCAAGTGTGAAAGTCAGTTGTGAAAGTCAATTGTGAAAGTCAATTGTGCAAGTCAGATGTGAAAGACAGTTGTGAAACTCAGTTGTGAAAGTTAGTTGTGAAAGTCAATCATAAAAGTCAATCGTGAAAGTCAACTGTAAAAGTCAACTGTAAAAGTCAACTGTAAAAGTCAACTGTAAAAGTCAACTGCGAAAGTCAATTGTGAAAGTTAATTGTGGTCTTTGCATGCAAGATAACCTTCAAGAAAGGCGATTAAGCTCAAATGACTACTCTATCTACCTTACACTTGCATGATATGAGGTGGAATGTTATATTTTCATTGCCAAATACGATAATTTCATTCCACGTAGCAAGGATAAATCAACTCAACTTTGCGAGTGGTATAGTAGGACAGGAGTCTAATTTCAGTTAACTGCTTTTAGGTATAGTTGCACTAGGCCACATTCTGTAACTTTTTGGAACAATTCGTCCTACGTAAAATCTAAAAAGAAGAACTCGACACAGATTGTGTGGGAAAAAAAATCACCAGTGGTACAGTACAAGGGAACGTTTCAATATTTGTTACTCACTCGTACGGGTAATTTGTGTACTTCAGGAGTGAAAGTGCGTCATGTTCTCAAAACAAAGGTTGTATTTATTGAGATCTGTTTGCCCTTGTTTGTATGTGTTTTACGCTAAAGCTTTACAACTTAGGAAATAGACTACGAGTCTTTGTTCAAAACAGGCTCGATGCTTCCCTGATCGATGCTAAAGAGAGACGTTTTCCATAAAATAGCGAAAGAGGTGCACGCCCTCAGCAAAGGCTTCCACGCGAGTGAATGAAAGGACGGACTGGGCCACAGCATCTACAAATCTCTTCCAGAAGTAAGACGAGTCAAAAATCAACGCCAATACGACAGGTTGTTAAGGTACAACTTTAAGAACGTGCTTATTTGAGAGTGAAATTAATCCAAATAGATCTAACGGTCACATCAGGACCACGGAATTGAGTATTTCGCGGTATGAGCCTGTGTATATCCTGGGCATTTGAGTATTCGGCTGAATGAACGTGTATCCTGAGCATCCAAAGACAGCCAATGATGGCCTGATGCTGATCAATCGCACAACTACAGGGAATGGGAGTGCTTTAGCAGCGATACTTGGAAGAGTGACGCAATCGACATGCAAGCGGCCTCTGACAGACAGAACGAGATGGAAGAGATCTTTGGTAGACAGACCAGGATGGAAGATGCCTCTGGCAGACAGAGCCGGATGAACGTGGCTTCTGGCAGGCAGAGCAAGATGGAAAAGGCTTCTGGCAGGCAGAGTGGCATGAAAAAGGTCTCTGGAAGCATGAGAGCGGCCTCTGGAAGCAAGAGAGCGGCATGAGAGCGGCCTCTGGAAGCAAGAGAGTGGCATGAGAGCGGCCCCTGGAAGCAAGAAAGCGATGCCTGGCAGCAGCCCATCATCCGCCGTCAAATGATATAGCCACGACGCATCGCTCGGGTCTAAAGAAACGCATCAAAAGGTTCCCTCAACAGCAAATTAATGGAATGGAAAATGCGATGCTCTTAGCTTGAGTAGATTGCGTCAGGCCTTCCGATAGAGCTCGAGTTCTCTCTCATGTCGCCGACCTGCAAGATTTTGCTGGTGCTCTGCAGTCGCATCTCCTAATGGGACATTTCGTGATTTTCCTGCAAGATTTCGTGGATATTATGCAGTTTTATCACGTAACATGACATCATAGGATTTACCCGGAAGATTTTACTTCTTTCACAGCGACGACTTGCCATAAATTCATCACAAACACACAACACATTTCCAAACAATCCATACTCTCGTGCGATATTCTCAAAGGCACTTTCATTTCTCCCGTAAATTCCTATAAGACTCCAAACTGCTCTCATCATAACCAATCATCAATATTACTACCATAACGAACCATTAATCACAAAACCACCATTGCAATTGCTCATCAGTTACGTCATCGCAAATTCAACGATCATACCTACCAGGCATTTTCACTTATGGTAAATGTTATGGTTGTAAGTACCTATCATTTTTACTCATCCTGCAAACTATGAATCTAATCATCTATCCTAACCACTAATCACGAACTACCACACCTGTATCCACCTCCCATGACTTCCCATAGAACCATCAATGAATAAAACAACCCATAACTACAATCTCAGTCACACGAATGGACGCCACCTTTTCCAGGATAATTCTTTCCTTTTGCAGAACTCATGTCGCATCCGTTAACTCCACGGGAAGAGAGGATGTCCATACATCTCGCTACGCTACACTTGCATCCTCAGATTTCCGTCTGCCCTTCCTTCTGCATCCTTGCATCGCATGAAATTTTTACGTTTATCGTCGAAGCTTCAGATCTCGGCGGTGAGATCTGAATCGCCCTGCGGCGGTGAGCGGGACGTCGGTCGCTAATATCCCAACTTGGCGAGACTCTCAAAACATTTCATCAAAAGGACCGAAGTTTTGCCTTGGATAAGCCCTTTTGGGCTGCCGTAGCGGCGTCAGATTACCCAGCTTTCTCTGGGGAGCCTCTGGTGCCTTCCATCTTTGTATTATCGAGCCTCAGGATCCCAGAAACTGTTCCCTGCAATGGCTGTAGTTCGGACCCGACAGAGATGCAGCTTGTACAAAATTACATGGAAATTCTAAATACATTTTCGTGTTTGCAGTATTGATTCAGTAACCCGGCTTTAATCCGTAACGCCAGGCTATAACTCAAAGTCACGTGTAGATTTACCTGTTACTGTGTTTAATATTATTTCACAGGCTTCAATTCATCTTTCAGCATCTGGTAATGAATCAATCTTGCACTCCATGCGGGGCGGCTGTAGAGCAGTTGTTTGCTAGAACCGAACTAGCGCTCTATGCGGGGACGACCGTAGAGCGGCTGTTTCCTGGAACCGATCTAGCGCTCCATGCGGGGCGACTGTAGCAAACAGTTGCAGTTACTTAAATGGAGATCTCCAGCTTAACGAAAAACTTTCCACTGGAAGAAAAAGTGCTCATGAAACATAAATAGAGATTGTACCTGAGTTGAAACTCATGATAAAAGTAAAAAGAAATCCTGCGGGAGAAAAACTAGTCCGAAATTCAACGTTGATATTAAATGAAGAAGACTGTCGACGTCACTGAGGCGTGAAATGGTCGTGCAGTTGCAGTAAAGAACGTTATCGAGAACACGATAGCAGGTAACTCATAAATGTTATCATTAAAATTAAAATTTACGTAGAATTAATTGCATGCACGTATTGAATGAAACTCTGTTCCCAGGTCTTGTAAGCGAAGAGAGGCAACATGTCGGGAAATGAAAAGCCAACAGCAACTCACAAAACGAAGAGAGGGAACATGTTGGGACATGAAAAGTTCGCAACAACTCACAAAATACGGAAACAGTAACTCGCTTTTGAAAACTGATACTCAAAAAATATGATTTCCTCGCGTAAATTGAGGTCCTTAGAAACGTCGACACAGCACCAAGTGCTGCTCTTCAGAACGCCAGAAAACAGCCAAGTTTTAAGATGCAGCAGGGAGGCGTAGAGGGGAGAGGCGCCTCTACGTACACTGATTTTCAATCATTTTGCGACTATCTTTCTATACCTCAGCCTCTCCACACACAGGAATGTTTGGGGACACAGTGGTATCCATAACTCGTTTTCGCTCTATGTATATGGCGCCTGGTGCCGTATAATTCTAGATGCCTCAATTAAAGTACGTGAATGTGTGAGGGCGTAGATAATCACAACCCACAGAAAAAGACCCAAGGACGAAGGTACAATGCTAAAATTACATTGTTGCGAGAATAAAAACCAAGTGATGAGGCTGGGAAGAAGAAAATATCAACAGAGAATCATTAATTTCGCAGAGAAGTCATAAAAATCATTACGCATCTCAAATTCAGTCGGTAACTCATCATGGACGGTTTTAGGAAGCTAAAAACACATCAAGACAACACCTCTAAACTGAAGCATCGAGTCTGTTTCTGTCGACTAAAACCTTGAAAAATCCACGGGGGAAGCTCTCCACATTTTCAAGGGAAGAGATGTCCTCTAGTCCGAGCCGACCGTATTTGTACGACTTTAATCCTTGCTTCTGATTCTCAAGTCCGGGATTCCAAGAAATCGAAATCTTTTGTAAAGCCTCGGGTACGGCAGGGATCTCGTGCGTGTTTACAGAATGTCCGGGCAATGATATCGTCTTCTCTACAAGTTCGACTTATTTTGAACAGATCGTGGAAAATTCTCGGAGAATTCTGACGTGTTTTTCACCCTGATTTGGGAAATATTGCCGAGTAAATAGAGCAAGTTTTGTCGCTACGTTGGGTGGAAGTCAGGCTTAGCGGGGCGAAGCCAAGTTCCCAGGAAATCTCTTCACTTTATCAGCTAAAATTCGGAACATTTTGTGAAGCACATTCACCGTAAAGTTCGAGGGAGCGCACATCTCCGATGAAGAGACGTGCATCGAAGCTATTTGATTGTGAAACGAAGTGCGCTGTGGTTTTTAGCCATGCACGTCCCTGACATCACATCTCCCAGTGAATCCAAAAATAAATCAGCGAAGTTTAGTCCTCAATAAACCAGACTATTTGTTTTGAAACTTGTTGGACGGTTGTGCACATCAGGTGTAACGTTTTATGGAAAAATCTTATCCAGTTGTTGAAGTACATCAATGCAGTTCCATAAATGATGCTGGTGAAAGTTTTGAGGTACCACAATCACAATTAGGAAATACAGTAGCTTTATATCACTCTTCCATTTCCCTCACAAGCTATTTCAACATAAAAATATACTGGCACTTCGTAATTCCCACAACACCCATTACGATTACCATTGGTAACCATTGACCACATACGGTAATGCTACCATTGCGTGCGTGCATAGACATATACGTACGCTGAACACGAATGAACACAAACGTGTTTTTGGTTTGGCTCACGAGTTTGTGTGGAGAAAAAACATGTCTGGAGCACCTGTGAGAGGTGCTCTAGCGAGATGTTGGAAGGGGGAGGTCTTTATTTGCCGTCCCTTGAGAGAGGAATGGGCATCTAGGGGTGAGGAATGAGCAATAAGGAATGAGCAATGTGTATCAAAGAATGAGGAATGTGCATCAGGGAATGAGGAATGTGCATCAGGGAATGAGGAATGTGTATCAGGGAATGAGGAATGTGCATCAGGGAATGAGGAATGTGAATCAGGGAATGAGGAATGTGCATCAGGGAATGAGGAATGTGCATCAAGGAATGAGGTAAGTGCATCAAGGAATGAGGTAAGTGCATCAAGGAATGAGAATGTGTATCAGGGAATGAGGAATGTGCATCAGGGAATGAGGAATGTGTATCAAGGAATGTGGTATGTGCATCAAGAAATGAAGAATGTGCACCAAGGACGCGAGAAATATAGGAATTATCTCACACATCCCTCGGTCGAAGCAAGAAACGCAAAATCCCATAATGAATTCATCAAAACTAACTTCTCGCCCCGGTACAAAGTACATCTGAATTGCGCCCTGCCTGCATTTAAAAACTAAAATGCTTTTGTTCATTCTTCATTTTATATAACTTTAGTTTAAGGTGCGAATGAATCAGACCATTTTACGTCGCTCGTAGCTGTAGCAATGATACCGAGCGTCCCTAAAACTCCTGTATGTAGGCATGGAGTATCAGGGATACGTGAAGCTATTCTGTCTATGCAATACTAAAATTCTGATTTTGGCGTTAGTGTTATTGTTTTTAACCGTGTACACTGTTGAATGATAACATTGGGTGGAAATTCAGAACTCATACTTGTGTAATTTAATGTATTTTCTTCATTGTATCATGTCTTAGGTTCATTGGGACTAACGTGAATGAGATATTTTTATTAGCTTAGGGTATTTGTGAGGAAATAAAGCAGGATAATCAGAGGCTCAAAAGAGACTTTTAAAAATATCCCAAATGTTTACGGGGGGGTCGAGTTATATCTGACGTCTATGTGTACATTCATCGTAGACATTGTGTACTTCTACGCCCATAATTAACACTGATTAAATCACCAATATGCTATTCAACAAGTGTTTCTTCTGTATCATAGATACGCTAGTTGTTGCTGGCTTTAGGGTTCCTGTTCAAAATTTGAATGCCTAGCAAACGATTTTTTTTTTGAAAAGCACTTGAAACCTTGGCCAACTCGATAGTGTCCGGAAAAATTCAGAATGAAGTTTTCTTGATTTTGTACTTCGCGGCTAACCTAAAACGGCCTGTCTTTTTGACAGCAGTAAGCAATTTCACTATGTTGAATTACGTGTCTGCACATATGTTTTTCGAGACACAGGGCGCTAAAAAAAATGTCCCAGGAAATTTTAATTTCGCAAATTTCAAACCTTTTCATGAATACCAAATATTTCAAAACTCCTGAGTTTTCAAAACACTGAGGTTTAAAATTTAATCTTGATGACCGTGAAGGTTAAATTTAACTTATTTTTATGTTCCTAACATAGAAATTTCAAATTAAGTGGTACCTTAAAAGCTATTAACAGTCGACTGCTTGCGAATCAGCGGCCTTGTGTTGACACCTTGGTGCGCTTTTGCCAAATGAATAAATGGTGGATATGATGCCGTCAACAGCAATGCTGGGGGCGCTGCTAGGTTGTATCAGGAGTGTTTTCCTAATCGATATTAACCCGGACATCGCATGTTTACAAACATACATCGTCGTCTACGCGAACAAGGAAGCCTCAACGCGAACAAGATAAGTTCTGATCAGCCCAGGGAATGACGTGACGCAGTGCCAAATAAGTGGATAGGGCTTAACGGACCAGTAGCATGGCCCGAAAGATCTCCAGACATGAGTCCTATAGATTTCTCTCTCTAGGCCCACATGAAATCATCGACTTATACGAAACACTGAGGGAGTCCGAAATGGATCTTGTCTCAAAGATAGCGGTTGAAACATTTAACATAGCAGAAGAACCAATACTTCTGCATCGCGCCCAGCAATACATTCGGAAGAAGCACCATGCCTGCGTTGGCGCGGGAGGCGGACATTTAGCACAGTTATTGTAAAGCTTGCTTGATGAAACATCTGTTTCTGTGATATTCGTTTCATTTACCCTTATGAAGTTTTTTAGATGGGGAATATTATTAACTGGGCTTCTCGTTTCTAACACCTCGTATTAACTTTATCTAAACTATACTATTTTTACATACTTTGAACGTGTAGTAACTGCACAGTACAGTCAACGATAACAAACCTTCAAGTCTCGAGCGGTGGATACAGTAATCTCAACCTCGTTTCCTTACGATTTTCAGGAGGCCACTGAGCGCACTTAAAGCTAATGGCATGATATTACCGTGCAGGAAGGGCTGCCGAAACCCCTTAACTCTTTACGCTCGAATACCGGCATCACGACTATAGGAACTAGTCCAACCTGTAATTTATAAAGTGAAAGCGTCCTCACATTCAGTAAAGTGTAGCACTTGACACGATAACACTCGCAAACCCTTAATATAAATTCCCGATGCTTTTGAGTGATGAAAATAAGACGGAAAAAGACTCGCAACTTTAAAAATTATATCCGGCCTCTGGGTCGAGCTGTCGCAGACTTTTGAACTTCCAGACAAGTTTAAATTGGCTTTGATCACAACATCCTGGATACTTCGAAGGACATGTAACTGCTTCACAATGTTGATGAATTACCGTATTTGCCGAGTACACAATAGGTAGATATTGATGTACTGTATTTGTATGAGTATATCGTAGTAGATATATGTTGGCAGATGGCATTTTCCAGAATATGTCCCTCACAAGTACCGGCATACAATATTTTCCAGATTATATAAAAGGTAAGATGATGGCATACCGTATTTTTTTGAGCGTCTCGTAATAGGTAGATCTTGGTAAACCATATTTTCCTAAGTAAATAGTCAATAAATGTTGGCTAACACTATTTGTATGCGCATACCGCAGTACGCAGATAGTCCGATACCGTACTTTCCAGAGCATGTAGAAGATAGACATTGGTATACCGTACTTTCCAGAGCACGTAGAAAATAGATATTACTATACCAAGTTTGCTGGCGTTCAAGACAAAGACGCTGACAGGGCCCTCTGCTGAAATCATTCACTCCTCTCACTCATTTTCGCATCAGCACACGAATAGCAACCCCAAGCACAGGGCAAATTTAGCATCCGATTCCTTCCTGAAGAACAAAACTAATGTTCTCCCGTAGCCAAACCAATCCCAGGCCCTCAGTCCTTTCGGACAGCATTGGGGAACACGGAAGGAGAAGAAAGTTTTTCAGAAAATCTGATAAATCTCAAAGAAGTGAAGAAAATATGCGTTGAAGACTGGGTACGCACACCACCACAAGCGTGTGACCGTCCCATTTCATGGTAATGAAGCCGTGTCCGAACGGTGTTTGCTGACGAAGTTTGCTCGACGAGATGTTAAACATGGTTGTAACTTGGTTACATGGACGAAAAAGTTTTAACTTGCATATCACTTTCCTCATTCCTGTTTTGGTTCAAAACTTCTGTCATGCGCCCTACGTGTTTTTTTGACGTATATCAAACTTGATCCGATACTTAATCAGATATTTATATGTGTGTATCTACACGCGTAAAAAAAGATGTTTCGTTTAATGTTTTCACTCTACAGTACATTGTAAAATTTATGTGCTGTATGAGTCTTACGAACGTTCGCCAGTGAGATGTTTAATAAAAACTAAACCTCATTCTTGCAATCGTGATATTTCTAACCCCCTCCCTTCCCCCTTTGTATTTGCCCCTTAGCTTGGCGACACTTCATTCCTTATTTAAAAGTTGTAAGGATTTAAGGAGTGCTTTACCATCAGTCATAGCATGGTAATATTCCTCTGAAACACCCTTGATAAATACTCACCTTCAATGCCCCTCTTCCATACACATCTTCAATACACATCTCCAATACACATCATCAATACACAACATCAACACTCTCACCCCCAACCCTCCGCCGGCGCCATCTCTGGTGACCTGAAGCGCCGTTTTCGCACGGGATTTTTCAAGTTTATTTCCCTGGCACATACCAACGCATCGCACCAGGCTACCTCAATTCGAAATGGAGCTCTAACTTTCAGAACCGGCATCAATTTCTTGAAGTTATAGCTGTCACAAAGTTCTAAACTCGGCCGAACCCAAACTTCTGAGAGGCAATAGCAATTATTCGAGTCTGGCTATGGAAAAAAAAGTAGAGCCTTGATTTTGTACCCGCCAGACCATATATGGGAGCTTCGGGGGTGACGTCCGAAATTTTAGGTTTTGACGGGGAGGAAGGGGGAGGTGAGACGGTGGGGGAGGTGAGACGGTGGATTAGTGAGAGGGCTGGAAAGGAGGAGGGGATCATTGTGTCAGACGACGTCATGTTTTTGGTGGAAATTTTGGCGATGTCTGTGAGAGGCAATAGTCCGCCGACAGCGAAGTGTGTGGCGTACGACAACTACGCTGCCGCCTGATGAAAGTCATTAGTCGTAATGACTAATGAAAGTCATTACGGAGGTTATGAGATACATTGTGTTTCCTTATCATTGTGCATCGTTATTTAGAAAATTCTAACGAATAAAGAAAACTCAAAAGTGATGCAGAACAATTCAATACAATTTAGAAGATTGATTTCTGAGTTTATTCTTTTGTCGTATTCTGAAAATGTCGTATTGAACTGTTCAGATTTGCGTTTTTTCTTTTTCATAATTTTCTGCTGAAGATAAGTGACACATTCGTTCGAAAGATCTAGCTTTTATTGAACCGTTCGTGAAAACAAGAGGTTTCTCATAGCAATTTAAATACCTTTCATTTTAAGGTTACGTTTTCCCGGGACGAAATCTATTCGAGAAATACTTCTCTTGTTGAAAAGCAACATGAACTACACACCACGAATTTCCATATCACCTACATGAACAACACACCACCGATTTCCAGATC
Source organism: Orchestia grillus (assembly GCA_014899125.1). NCBI lineage: Eukaryota > Metazoa > Arthropoda > Malacostraca > Amphipoda > Talitridae > Orchestia > Orchestia grillus. The sequence continues at coordinate 12,410 of VOMN01021175.1, forward strand.
ACCACCATGAACAANTGAACAACACACCACCAATTTCCATGTCACCACCATGAATAACACACCACCAATTTCCATGTCACCACCATGAATAACACACCACCAATTTCCAGGTCACCACCATTGAATTAAAACTACAAAAGTACATGAGGCCTCAAAAACAACATTTGTTGTACGACTACCGCATTCTTCAGATCCAAAGAACAATAGGGTACCTCGAAAACAATAAGAATTTCTGGATCACTGCAGCTCGTAGAACAAAAAGACAACAGCTGTCGAGCTTTGTACGTCCTGAGGCGTGTTCCTGTCTAACGTAAATATCCGTGCATCGCCGTAGACTTACGAGAACCCACAAAAAAATCGACAAAAGTCTACGGTGTTTTGTAGCCAACGTACACGATCGCAACGACGTCATGAGGAACCAAAATTATGAAATCCGTGTAGCAAACAACGCGTAAAGTATCTTTGATGGACCTCATTTGGTTGAAATTTCAGTTAAAATCCTGACAATTAAAAACTTAATATTATGATATAAATGCTAAAAATATACAATTAAATGAAAAGGTGCATGACGCTCAATTCCCGACAGTGAAGAGTACTTATGCGCTATGATTCATAATGATCTTACGACGACAGGTGTAATGCGATGGAGCACTTTGTACGCTCTTGCAGAAAATTACGAATATAAAAGGGACATTACTGCAACATACTTCGAACTGATTTCTAGACTGGTCTGAGTGCGCTCGATATAATGTAAATGAGGCAGACTGTGTACTGACCGTACATCGGTAATGTACTCACCCACAGCAGTACTATATACACCTACAGTAGTCCTGTACACACTCATAGTAGTACTGTTCAGACCCACAGTAGTCTTAAACACATCCGCGGTAGCACCGTACACACCCGCGATGCGTACTGTGGGTTGATAAATAAAAAATGCAAAACTCACCACAGCAAAAACATGAACGTTTATTCCTCGTTTCTTCTTCGAAAGACCAACAGCAACCATCTCCAACCCATCCAAGCACAACAACAACAACAACATTCTAGCGACACGCACACAACACAAACCCTCAGACGTAAAAACAGCAACAACAACAACGCCCGCCAGCCTTTACGGAGCAAAACTGATAACGAATTTCGAATTCCCGGGAGCGTCTGGTCGTCCCGAAACTAGCATTTAATGGGCGCAAGAAAAAAGAAGGTCCCAGCGAGACACCAAAATTCGGGAGGCAACTTGCCCTCCGAGTAGGTAAGCCAGGCACCAGAAGTTCAGGGATTCCAGGAGCGCAGCAGCTGCGGTGGCTCCAGAGGGACAAGATCAAGCAGTTCCAGCACGTGCCTGGACTGTTAGGCAGGCGGAGTGCTGGGGGACTCGATCCCAGGCTGGAGAGTTTATCGGGCGATGGTTGTGCACCAGTGGGAATTAGTGGGCTTATTGGGCAATGGTTGTGCACCAGTGGGAATTAGTGGGCTTATCGGGCGATGGTTGTGCACCAGTGGAAATTTGTGGGCTTATCGGGCGATGGTTGTGCACCAGTGGGAATTAGTGGGCTTATTGGGCGATGGTTGTGCACCAGTGGGAATTAGTGGGCTTATCGGATTCTCGATGGATATTAGCAAATGTTGCTCAAATTTTTAGACCGTAGATTGAGTTGCAGTGTGTTGACAGTGTGTTGATTGTGTCGACAGTGGGTTAACAGTGTGTTGACAGTGTGTTGACTGTGTCGATAGTGTGTTAACAGTGTGTTGACAGTGTATTGATAGTGCGTTAACAGTGTGGCGACATTGTGTTGACAGTGTGTTGGAAGCATGTTGACAGTGTGTGGATAGTGTGTTAACTGTGTCGACAGTGTGTTGACAGTGTGTTGACTGTGTCGACAGCGTGTTGACAATGTGCCGACAGTATGTTGGTAGCGTGTTGACAGTGGGCTGACAGTATGTTGACAGTAGGTTGACAGTGTTTTGACTGTGTCGACAGTGTGTTGATAGTATGCCGACAGTATACCGACAGTATGTTGGTAGCGGGTTGACAGTGTGTTGACAGTAGGTTGACAGTGTTTTGACATTGTGTTGGAATCATTACGCCCTTGATTGTCATGATGTGTCCAATGGGAATTACTTGAGGTAAATAAATGTTTCACGTGCGGGCGTGAATTTGAAACGGAGCTCGGATGCAGTTCAACATTACACTTGAATTCAGTCCCGCCATTTCAGTTCCAATTTTTCTTTATTCAATACCACATCTTAGCGACTGAAAATATTGGAACAATTTTCATTGACGATAAAGAAGAAATATTTATCCACTATAATATTGAAGTAACATTAATATACGAAGAACATATCGCAATATTAATGTATGGAACAATATTAATCTACGAAGATAATGGAGCAATATTCGTGCACAAAGATAGTGAAGTAATTCTTATTTACGGAGATAACACGGTTGCACTCATTCACAAAATTTATGCACGGAATTGAATTTCATTCACAAAGATAGCGAAGTAAGTTTTATCCGCGAAGAAATCAAACAAAACTGATTCACCAGGAAAATAGCACGGTTCCATGTGACGCCAACTCGCCTGGAGCGGTCGCCATGGCAACGACTCGCCAGTTGAGGAGATATCTCACGTCGAAGAACGACTAGTTAGATGTCCAGCTATAATAACAACCACGGTAATAACGATGAAAAATTGTAGTAATGATAGTTATAAGAACAATAATAATGATGATGATAAACTTACTGGACGATAAATACGGGACTAGACTGTCTAACTGCCGACACGGCTATCCTGCTATGACGTGCGTCTAGCACTTGTTGCGGTCATTCACTTTGCGTGCGTGGTTTTCTATTTCTAGTTACTTTCCACACAATTAACTCATCCCAAGATCACAAATTTCCGAATACATTCTTCGATTTTCACGCATATTTCACTTCAGGTGCGGCGGCTCCACCGTCAAAACCAAAAGATTATGTGCCCTTCGATGTCCAGGAATATTCTTCAGTGAACTCTCAAAGTGCATCGAGACACCTACATCGCACTCGTCTCTCTCCTATTTCTGAACTCCGTAGCTATTTCTTTGACACAAATTTTTTTAATGTGTACCTCTAACTACCGTCCATGCTTCACTGAGGTTCTTTTTTATCCCCTTTATTGTTCTTACCTCGATGTTGCTCACAAGTCTGATCTCAATGTAAAGAATTTTTTTAAGAGAGAAACACGTCATCTTTCATTTTTATCACGTTTTCACGTGTTTTTCTCTTTCTTCCCAACGGTATCACCTGCCTAAGTTTCTTTGTGTTGAACACATTGAAGCTTTCCGGCAATTTCAGTCTTTTAGTCCATTTCAGTCTTTCCGGCAATTTTCCACCTTTCATTTCATTTCATTTCAGTCAAATTCCGGTTTTTCACACGGTATCTCCTGCTTAAGTTGCTGAACACTCTGTGCCCTGAAACTTCGGTCTTTTTAGCCCTTTATTTTCTCTTAGCTGCCACGTTTACGAGTCTCTAGCAGTTAATTTGAAGTTCGTAAGACGCAAACAAATCCACGGACTTTTTCACGCCCCTCCTTGTCATTTTTCCACGACATTTCTCGAGCAGAGTCAGGCTCAACTCGCCGTAGCCCAATTACGCCCAAGAGCTGGGTCAATTAACGCAAATGTTTCTATAACTTCGGGTCTCCGAAAATTCTACGGGACATTGCACCACTTTTGGAGGGCAGAATCTCTCTTTCTGTCCCTCTCTTTCTCTTGGTGACCGGAGGATTTCCTGAGATGCTCGCTTCTCTACTTCATGTCTTCGTATAAAAAGACTCAGTTTCGCTACGAGAAAGCCAGGAGCTGGGAGAATTTTTTGCCAATTCGGTGCCGAGTGTTTGTTTGCTACGTAAATTTTTCCTTTTCACCTGCCGTAAAGTTAGGTGTCCACTGAGGTAGAACTAACCTTTCTGTCTACGGTTGGTGAGAGACTCATTATGTGATGAATGAGGTGCTTAGAAGCCGTGGTGCAGTGCAACTAGGGAGCTTCTAGTCCTGGGTGTGTTGTCGTGCGGGTCAACATGATGGTAAAATATTGGCGTGAGTCGAGTGAAAACAGGCAACAACCGACGACTGAATGTCTCACTGCTCAATATCGCCATACTGAATGTATTTACGCTGAATCCATTAATGGTGGTGTCTCAATGTTGATGCCTCATTTATGAATGTCTCAATGCTGAATGTCTCAATGCTGATGCCTCAATTATGAATGTCTCAATGTTGAATGTCTCAATGCTGAATATCTCAATGCTGATGCCTCAATTATGAATGTCTCAATGCTGAATGTCTCAATGCTGAATGTCTCAATGCTGATGCCTCAATGCTGAATGTCTCAATGCTGAATATGTGCAGGGTGGGGTTCGGGGGTGTATTGTGGGGATGTGGTTGACGATGTAGTGTGGGGATATGGTTTGGGGGTACAGTGGGGGAATTATGGAGAACATATGCCCAGTTTTATCACGTACCAATAATAATAATCATAATAACATCAGACAGAAAATAACAGTGGCGGGACCTAACCGAATGTAGCTTACATAAGTTTCGGTAGTCTAAAATTAAACTTTGGTTTCCGTCTAAGTTCCGGTTTCGGTCGTTTGATTTGGTTCGCGAAACGGTGTTAGCTCAGACAGCAAAATAGGATCAATAAATAATTATTGAATCGTAAATAGAAATGAGTAAATAATAACTAGGTAAAAAAGTTATAAATCATAAAATTTCATCCTGCGATGATGTTGTCTTTCTGCGGGCACGAAACTTCATATTATTTTTATTTTTTTTAGTTTATATTCATTTATTTCACCAACCCTGTAGCAGTAAAACTACTAGACATGATCCCTCAATTAATCGTTGTAGAAATAACCATTTTCAGCACTATTCCCCAGACAGACTCAGCGCCTCCCCACTGCATGGGGTTGTTTATTCATTGGGTGCTACGTACGTACGTACGTACGTGGACACTTCAGTTTTGTTCTGTTGTTGCTCCTTATTATGAAACTAGTAGACATGCCCCACCAAAAATGGTGGGAGAAACTATGTAATTTCTTAAGATGCCCTCTTATTAAACGGTATCTCTGACATGAAATGATGTTTTCAGTATCATTGATACTGAACAGTCTCGCCTTCTCTGACAGTCTCGCTGATTCGGAAAACACACCCGGGAATTGTCTCCTGTCTAAGTCCTTAATTAAGAGCGTGACAGAGAGACGGACAGACGGACAAACCAACTAACTAACTAACCAACCAACCAACCAACTAAGCAGCTCTGAGCTATTATTATACAGGGTGTCTTAAAAAAAGTTAACCGAATTTCAAATAACTATAACTCAGAAACTATTGAAGATACAAAAATTAGAAAGTTGCACATTGTTCATCAAATATTCTACATCTAGGATATTTGGGGAAATTTAAGGAAGACAGATTTTAGCGTATTTTTCAGGATTATTTATGGAAACTAACACCGAAAATCTGTTAACGCAAGCTAGTTTAAATACTAATTTCACAATTACACTGCGCACTCCACAGATTATTTTTTGTCGTATCTTAGATAAGATATCGTATTAAATTACTACGACAGCGTCATTTTCCGCAAAAATTAATATATTCATTGTCATAGCGGCTTGCAGCGCCGTCCCCACACAACATGAATCAAGGAGAGTAAAAAGATAGGACCATTTAGCATGGACGATGTATGGAGGACGTGGAATCTATGCAGAAGGTGTGTTCCCACAATGGAATCCCAATGTATAAAAACGGCAAGTTGAGAATGAAGAAGAAGAAAAGACAAAGAAGAGATAGCGATGGTGTGAAAATTGAAAGAACTAAAGTGGACACGAAAGATAGAAGCGTTGAAGGCCTGTGTATAGTTAAAAGGTAACTCAACAGTATCTCGTCTGGGAATGCAAGTCTTGATAAAGAGCCATAGATAAACCTAATTAATTTATCCCTTCAACCTATCCTATGCCAACCAAGGCGTTGTTGACAAACGGATTTTTGAAAAATATTCATTTAAATCTACGGAGCTTACTACCAATAGTTAACTATACGACTCAAATCGCTAATGACCAACCTCTTCTCTTCCCTATGGAAAGAGAAAAAGGTCAAGAAAAGCTCATGAAATTTATAAAATTTCATTACACGTTGGACTTTAGCACATTTTCCCATAGCGTGTGAAAAAAAATATTTAACACATTTTCCTTATAGCGTGGTTCAACGTGAGAAATAAATTAAAATGCGCTCGTGGAATTTTATGAAAATTTGAATGATTGGGCCTGTCTTAATTCGCTCATTTCTCTGCCCTGTTAAAAGAAACCACCGTTTATGTTGAATGCAACATCTGCGTCTCAAAAAATGATGCCCATCCTATCAAAAAGGAATGCACGCTCTGGAAAAGCCATCAACATCCTTCGTACGGACGTCACACCGCATTGTATACAGCTACACTCGCACATTGAAAATTATAGTTATCGAATGAAAGTAATATCCATCCAATGAAAGTAACCTTCGTCGAGTAAGAGCTTTAATCGTCCAATAGAACTAATAATAGCCCAGTGGAAGAAATATGTTCCCGTTAAAAATCATGAAAATAAATAAGTCAGCAGAAAACCTCCGAAAGCAACATCGCCTATTAAGAGTAAAATTATTCCTCTATAAGGAACATCCTCCTTATGCCAGTCAACAAACACCCGTCTAAAGTAATACCAACCCAATGGAAGTAAGACCCGTGAAGCGCCTCTACGCAGCTCAGCCCCGCACCGCAGCAGGAGGGGGAATCTCAAAGCAGGGAAAAACTAACATCTCTTATTTCTGGATTCAAATTCTGTCCATTCAGAATCTGTTGATCAGATCCGTTAATCCTGTTAATCAGATTCTGCTATCCTGTTAATCAGATTCTGTTATCCTGTGAATCAGATTCTGCTATCCTGTTAATTTAATACATCTTTCATCAGTCAACACGACACTGTCAATTTACGATTAGCTGCGTTACTCCCAGGGTCCCAACACACGTGGTAGTAAATGGCATCCAGAAACATGCTGCAGGAACTCACGAACGACTCGCGCAATTGTAAAAGTTCTCGATCAATTTATCAGACCACCAGGAAAGCTCAGGTTACAAAATAAAATTGTTTTTGTTCTATTTTAATTTAGATTTTATTTTAATTATTTATTTCCTCTGTAGCACAGGCGCTAGAGATTGCATGCCCTGCAATCACTGGAAAATTAATGATTGCAGCTTTAGAGACAGATTTTTCTAGTGAGATGTCAGGATTGTGGTAGTGATGGTGTTGCGATTGCGATGGTGTTATGGTTGTGATGGTATAACGGTTGCGATGGTGTAACAATTGTGATGGTGTAACAATTGTGATAATGTAACAATTGTGATGGTGTTCCAATTATGATGGTGTAACAATTCTGATTGTGTAACAATTCTGATGGTGTAACTATTCTGATGGTGTAAAAATGGTGATGGTGTAACAATTGTGATGGTGTAACAATTGTGATGGTGTAA